>JASIRB010000692.1:0-30254 GCA_030323885.1 Branchipolynoe longqiensis | reverse complement strand
GAACTCCCAACCTTCCGCACAGGAGGCCTGAGCTCTACCGATTCGCCCAGCGAGTCCGGTTTATATAAGTAGATGGGGATACAAAAAGACCCAATAAAACCAAACACTACATATACACATCATTCCCACAGGCATAGGCCTATATTCTCTACGAAACAATAAATTGAGCCTAATCATTAGGCTGAATCTCTAGTTTCGCAGATAATGTTATGTTTGGGGGATCTTATGACTATTGTTTTCATTCTTGGGGCTTGACAGCTATAGGTATCAACCATATTGGAATATTCTTGTTTCTTGCCTATCGCCTCCTTCAACTGCTCTCTTACACCTGTCATGGAACAACCACGGCGCATTAGGCAGCCACCTAGTGGTGACCTCTTGAATCAATTTGATCCATTCGTGGGTTGCGCTGTGCGGAACACTCTGAGGAAATACTCAGTTCTGCAGGATATATTCAAACTGATTTAATACCCCTGTCACCCTATGGTGTAATGTGGTAGCGTAAGCCGACGTAAGTGAAATTTGACCATTATGTCGAGATACGTTGAGATACGTTACTCATTCGTTAAGCCTATGTCAAGTTACGTCGAGTTATGACGAGTTATGTTGAGATACGGTGACACATGTCAAGGTTTTGGACAGACCCAAAACTTTCTACCTAGCTCCATGTACGGCCGTTACATTGGGTTACGTTGGGCTTACATTGCACTCATGTTAGGCTTATGTCGAGATACGTTAGATGTTCATTACAGCTACGTTGGTCTACGTTGAGCTACATCGAGTTACGCTAGACTGATGGAGAGCCTGGAGGAATGTGCAGCCAGCGCACTGACAATGTGGTGTTAATGTATCTCAATGTAGGCTGAGCATGTCTCTGACGTGTGTCTAACGTTTGTCTAACGTGTAAGTCCAACATGTCTGGACGTAGTTGACGAATGGCTGGTGTAACGTATGCAATGTGCACCAATGTCCATCGAAGTAAGCAAACATGCTGTGAACGTGGTGTGAACATTTTGCCGTCGAGTATATAAAGGCATCCGTTATGCTCACATTGAGCGCATTGCGTGCTCGGTGTCCTTGCACTGAGCATGCTGGACTGTCGTTAGACTGATGCTGCTCACTCGCGGGCCTGATTTCGACTCACATTATGAATTATGTCAGAGTCACATATAGCTACGTTAGGGCAGGCATAATTACGTGAGTCCTATGCTAAGCCAACATTAGGGTTTTGCTAGTCTGACGCCGTGCGCATTGGAGGCTCGTTAGCCTTACGTTGGGCCATTTTTTGTTGTTGATGTTCTAACTCGTTGAGACATTTTACAACTAACTACGTTGCACTGGCGTTTCCCCCATGTCGACTATGTTGTACTGACGACCAATTTGGCCCTGAAACGCCGAGAATTTCTCTGTAACTCAACGTATCTCAACGTAAAAAAAGTGATTTTTATGTTGCCCACTTGCTGGCCTATTACATCATAGTGTGACAGGGGTATAAGCAACACCGAGTTGTAGGTCTTACTCTGAGAAGCAGTCAATGGATCAGGTGAGTTGTAGCACTTATTCTGAATCTGAGTAGTCTTCATATCAGTTGTAGGTCTTAATCTGATGAGTGTTAAGTAGGTCAATTGAGTTGTAGCTCTTATTCCAAGTAGTCTTCAGTGCATCATATCAGATGTAACTCTTACTCTGAGGAGTATTAAGTACGTCATTTGAGGTGTCACACTTATTCTGAGTAGTATTCAGTAGATCATATCAGTTGTAGGTCTTACTCCGAGAAGTATTCAAAAGTCTACGTGATTTGTATTCAGTAGGTCAGGTGACTTATGGGTCTTAGTTGGAATAGTATTCATTAGGTCACATGAGTTGTAGATCTTTGTTGGAATAGTATTCATTAGGTCACGTGACTTGTACGTCTTACTGCAAATAGTCTTTAATACTACAGTAGTTTATATAAGTAGTGGGTCTTACTCTTAGTACTATTCATGAGGTCACGTGAATTTTTAGATCTTAATGCGAATACCATTTACTGTTCATATGAGTTGCAGGTCTTACTGAAAATAGTCTTTAATACTACAGTAGTTTATATGAGTAGTAAGTCTTACTCCGAGTAATATTCAGCAGGTCACGTGGTCACGCCGTTACTGGAACGCGGGTGTCTACGGTGTTTACAGCTACCCTTGAGGTGATGGCACCTGAGGAGTACCCCCCTCCCACACACAGCCCTACTGCACCCCCCCCCCCCCCCCCCAGCTCCCCCCTCCTCCCCTCACCGGTAGTCATCCGTCATACAGGGACAGGTGAAAGGACGGTGCCATGGCAACCGGCCCGGTTTACAAGCAGGGAGAACCATGATGGAGCTAAGTGAGTAAGTAGGCACTCCGAAGTTACCACAAACACAAAATGTTGCATTGTCTAATGGTTATCAGTTGCAGCCATTTGTTAAAATAATACATATACCTATTCAAATCTCTGAAAATAAACATTTGAAGAAGGGGGAGGAATAGAGAATTCCAGGATATTCGATGGAGGTTTTTTATTTTTTCAAGAGCTGTAGGAACCTAACCCTGCTGGAGTAAAAATAAAAGGCCTACTCTAATTTCCACGTCTTTGCCATGGCACTGTGGACGAGAGGGTGCTCAGCTGGTAAGGAGACAAGAAGATGAGCACGCGCAGGGAACTGAACACGACAAGCCCTGAGCAGCTCACGGGCGTGAGCTGCTCCTAATGAGCTCAGTCAAGCGTGAAAAGCCGGCAAGAGTACAAGAGGAGGAGGTGTGAAAGTACCACCTCCCCCGGGAGGAGGTGGCCGAATAACCATCAGGCATTAGAGTCGCGGAGGCAAACGCACCTAAAGACCAACCCCCTGTTCGTAAAAAAATCTGATTGTTATCCGTGTGATTTGGTCTTGTTTTAAAATCGAGATGATCCTTACATTACCAACTTACCAGGTCTATTCTAGGGAGCTTTAGACTTCTTTTAAGAAAACGATATCTATCTAGAAGGTATATTTATAATTGCATTAACCTAAGTAGGAGCTTAGAATGGAGAGCTTGACTCAGATATGGGGAAGTGGTCGACTTGGCGATGCTTAAGCGCCATTGTGGAGCGGAAGTGCGCGCCCGGGTGACGGCGGGCGTCGGTACATGGCTGATCAGGCGTGAGTAGTGGTGGGTCGAGCTGGGTGACTCGGCGGGCTGAGAGTGAGCGAGACCCGGCTTCAAACGAGCAGCTCAGAGCGGCTCCAACCAGGAAGGTTGGTTGGGTGTTTTTTGGAGTTTTAAGTCCTTGCAACATCTAAGGTCATATCAGTATGGGCACCGACTTGTGGCAGGGCACACTCATGGCGACTTTATAGTGCTGCCCCACTGGGAAGTCAGGCCGTAAGCACCATGACCCGCTATCTCATGCAGTCATATTATCCTGACACTGAGCTGACCAGTCCTTGCCCTATCCTATGAATGCCAATTGTCAGGCTAGGAAGCAACACGTTTCAATTTAATAAGTCATTGGTTTGACTCGACTGGGAACCAAGCTCTTGGTATCCCCGCATGTTAGGCCTGCGCTCTACCGATTCGGCCACCGCGCCCGGTGCCCCAGGCAGGAGGAGTCTAGGGGAAGGGGCCATTCGGCTGGTAGCCGCCCAGATAGTGAGTGAGGGAGTAATTGGGGACACTTCTTTTGTCCCAGCGACACCTGAGGTCATACAAGGATGAGTATCGACTGGCGACAGCGCACATTTCTGGTGTCTTGATGGTACCGATATCAAGTCTGAGCCTGACAGTGTGGTTATGATATCCCACTGAGTCTCATTATCATGCCAGTCCGTGTGCTATCTTACCAACTAGATTTTTCACCCATTCTCATTATCCTTATTGGTTGGTTGGTTGTTGGAGTTTTACGTTCTGGCAACATCTAAGGTCATATCAGGACGAGGTTATATTGATACTGAGTCAAGCATTCCTTTACCTGTCCTACTAAAGCTAGATTTCCAGCCCCGTCTCATTATTCTGCTAACCAGTCCTTGCTCTATCCTACCAATTATATTTCACATACCATCTCGGTATTTTGCCACTGAGCCAACCAGTCCTTGCTCTATCCTACCAAATATATTTCACATACCATCTCAGTATTTTGCCACTGAGCCAACCAGTCCTTGCTCTATCCTACCAAATATATTTCACATACCGTCTCAGTATTCTGACATTGAGCCAACCAGTCCTTGCTCTATCCTACCAATTATTTTTCACATACCGTCTCAGTATTCTGACACTGAGCCAACCAGTCCTTGCTCTATCCTACCAATTATATTTCACATACCATCTCAGTATTTTGCCACTGAGCCAACCAGTCCTTGCTCTATCCTACCAAATATATTTCACATACCGTCTCAGTATTCTGACATTGAGCCAACCAGTCCTTGCTCTATCCTACCAATTATTTTTCACATACCGTCTCAGTATTCTGACACTGAGCCAACCAGTCCTTGCTCTATCCTACCAATTATATTTCACATACCATCTCAGTATTTTGCCACTGAGCCAACCAGTCCTTGCTCTATCCTACCAAAGGTAAATTTCCTACTCAGTCTCATTATGCTCCCAACCAATCCTTGTTCTATCTTACCAACTAGATTCCTCATCCACTTTCATTATCCTGACACTGAGCCAATCAGTCCTTGTCCTATCATACCTAACGAAATAATCAATATTTCCTACCGACTAGCCTACCCACTATATTTCCCAACCAGGCTTATTTTCCTGATCAGCAGTTCTTGTTCTATCCTATCCACTAGACACTCTCATTATCTTGACACTAAGCAAACCGGTCATTGTCATATCCGAGTAAGCATACCACGCTAGCCGATGTAGCAAGAAAATCGAGTCATTTAAACAAAATTGGGTTGAACCCAGGACCTCTCGCACAAGGAAGCCAACATCCTTCCATTCCGTCTGGTTAATATCTAAACATAGGAAATGCTAGCAGACGTCATGTGACATGCAATCTATTAGCATTGCGCACGCGCAAGTAAATGTAAGTGGCACAATCGATTGTAAGCCTCCCAGAATGCAGCATTGTGGCGTGCCTGTCCCCAGCTCTTGACACAGGCGACATCAGAGAGTGCCTTCGTATTCTCACTGTACACACACGTATATATATATATATATATATATATATATATATATATATTATATACTATAAATAGTAGCTAGGGAAAGAACAACAAAGAAACACAGTAGGGTTGAGTGAGTTTATATATATATATATATATATATATATATTTATATGTCGGTATGTGTACTAGATAAAATATTCACCGCTACTCACAATACTGAGTGAATGACAACTATGTCTGAATCCGAGCAAAACGGCTCTTGGTAAAAAAACAACTGTGGTGTTCTCTGTGGCAGAGTGGTTAAAGTGTCTGACCTTTTTCCTAGGTCAGAATCCTAATCTGAAGGTTGGTGGTTCAATTCCACATGCTCCCCCACTTCTGCCAATTTGGATTTCCACCACTGTGTATGACGTACACCGTCATCAAAGGCCGGTTGCACTCAGATCATGTATATTTGGTGTGGGAGCTTAAAAATCCCTTGGGTCGGTAACAGTTTAGGCTCGGGCTTTCTATCGACAAACTGTCTAATGGTGAAAAGAAGTATATTCAGACTTGTCCATGATAGGCAGTATAAATCTTCAAGAAAAAAAACAGAACAAAAACGAAACTGTAAATAAGAGGTGAAGCTCCTGGTTCCATGATCTAGTATTTATTATTGTTGAATTAGACTTGGTGAAATGGGAGAGATTGCAAACCGCCCTCACACACACCCGTCCTGATATTACCTTAGATGTTATCAGGACGTAAAACTCAAACAACCAACCAACGCACACCCACCCCTCACTCCACACACGCACTCACTCCCACAGACCCATCCACAACCCACACCCACACCCCCATACCCACAACACAACCACACCCACGCACCCATAACCACACACTAACACCCACCCAAACCCACACCCATAGATCCACACCCACACATCCACACCCATACCCACACACACACCCACACATCCATACCCACACACACAACCACACACACACCCATACCCACACACACACAACCACACCCATACCCACACACCCATACCCACACACTAACACCCAGCCAAACCCACACAGATCCACACACATACATCCACACCCCCACATACCCATACCCACACACACACAACCACACCCATACCCACACACCCATACCCACATACTCACACACACCCAAACCCACACCCACACACATAACCATACCCACACACACATACCCACACCACTAACACCCACCCAAACCCACACACATCCACACCCACACACCCACACCCACACACCCATACCCACACACTCACACCCACCCAAACCGCCCACACATAACCATACCAACCTACCCACACCTACACAGACCCACGCGCACACCCATAACCACAGCCACACACAACCACACACACACAACCACCCCCACCCACTCCCCCAGTCCCCCACCCCCACCCGCTCGTCACCAGTGAGGCTCCACTAATCGAGTTGCAGCGCCCCCTGTGCCGGACCTAATCCCTTTTCATGCGAAAAGTCGTCTGCAGAGACAAGGACCGGGCTGCTCTCTCCATAGCCTTGTCCAAACACGCCGTGGCCGGGCCCCGGGCATGTCGGGGATACCAACAATTCGCTCCAATACAGGGTGGGCCCAGTTTACCAACAAGTTACCCAGCAAGAAAAGTAAAAGAAACCACACCAAAACAAACAACAGAGGTAGGTAGCCTTATGTTGACGTTTGTATATTCGATTTTAAATACAGTTGCAAAGGAGGTGGCGAGACTTGAGGCCAGGAAGCACTCATTTTTCTTTTGAGTGACAGATCCATGGAACAGTCTCCCAGACTAAGTGGTTGAAGCACCAACAGTTAGAAGCATTTGAGAGAAGGCTGGACAGACAATGGCAAGAACACCCACAATTGTATGACTTCAGGGCACCGTCGACCCACATATGTGTGCAAAGAAAATTTAGTTTTTTTGCCATAACCAGCTGGCATTAGAGGCCCTATAAGGCCTAGAAAAGGATCTGTAAGTTAAATTACTAACCAACCATACAAGTTCTTGAATAAACCACAAACTAATGACTAAGGCTGTTCAGCATTGAACAACAGTTCTACCATGAACCTATATGTTATGGACCAGCTAAATAAACCGTCAATAAAACACAATTTAAACAATATAAATTCATCAAAGTCGATGTGCTGGCGCAATTCTGTCTGACCAATGAGAAAGTTCCTCTCAATGTGGGGTAAAAAAACCAATGGGGTATGTATTGGTGGTCTATCTTGATATATTGACAACTGTTAATCGGTGGATAGTTAGTTATTTGCCTGTCAGTTGTACCCTGCTTTCTGTGGAGGAGCACGGTATTACATCTCAATTACTTCTTATGCACACACTCTGTGCCACGCATTTCCGCGATGCTGGTCTCTGTTTGACTTGAAGATTGCAAAGTCCGATTTGTAATTATGTGTATATATGAAGAGTTCAGGCGCAAAACCATGTAAACGCCAATCCGAAAATGGAGATAAACCTTGGAATCAAACTGTCAAAAAGTAATTTTTTTATATTCCTACTTTGTTGTTTGTTGCTCCATAACCATGTGATTATATTACAAGTGGAATTGTTGAGAATTAAAATTATTTTCATGCAAAAACCTTTTTATTTAAACTACATTTTTGGATTGGTGTTTACGTGATTTTGCACATGAACTCTTCATATGTATATACCACACTCGCGCCGATCCGCAGCATTGACCACAGGGTAAGCGCGCGACTCCCACTTGCTTGCGTAGAAACATGTAATATGCAATACGATTAAATAACAAACCCAATATCAAGGCTAGGAAACCCCCACTAAGCTGCACTGCAAAGGGGCATGTGATGTGTCATGGCCCACCACCGGGACACCCAATGGAAGGTAACCATGCCAAAAGTAGCAAAATAGCACACCACGGAGCTATGTACAAGCCTATGATGTGTAAATAGGAGTAGGCTAGTCTAGTAGTAAGAGTAGAACAAAATAAAATACATATATGCCAAGAATATCCTAAAAATCTAACATAGGCTACTAACCATACCAACCAATTATCTTTCTGCTACTGAAATGCAGGCAATCAAATAACTTATCAGCAGCTACTGCGTGATAAGATAACACCAACACTACAGCTGGCCACCATTGAAAACAAGCCTGAATACCCAGGCTTATATGCTATGGAGAGTATAAATATAGCCTCAATAAATAACAAATTATAAAAAGGAGGGCGTGCTACTCCGAATATCTTAATAATAGTAAATAATGGAACAAATTAGTTCCTACATTGATTTATATCACTATAATAGATTATACTCCATATATGTGTGTGTATGTAAGTGTGGTAGTGTAGTGAATAGTGCTGCAGCATACTTCAACCATACACCCCCACCCACACCCCCACCCACATATCATGATCAGTGGCCTTACTAGTATATAGTGGCTCGGTAGACACCAACTTTGGTTATCTCAGAAGTGACGTGTTATTATTAGTAAGACCGCTGCTGCTCCTTGGAGGGGGCCTACCGGTGACTTCCACTAGGTGGCGTAATTTCCCTGTAGGTGGCGCCACCAGAGGCTAATGGATCAGTGACCTGATGGCGGGGACAGTGAATATTCACAATGCATAGTGCGCCTGCGCACACTGGAACTCTGCTGTGTGACCAGTTTACCAAGAGAGTGCGCAAGAATCTACGCATCGGTTGGTTATTGGGAGTTTCATGTCCTGGCAACATCTAAGGTCATATCAGGATGGGTACCGACTTGTGACAGTGCACACTCATGGTGATATTATAGTGCTGTCCCACTGGGAAATCAGCCCACCAGCACCATGACCCAATATCCCACTCAGTCACACGATCCTGACACTGAGCTAACCAGTCCTTGTCATATCCTATTAATGCTGAACGCCAAGCTAGGAAGCGACAAGTATCAATTTTGTAAGTCATTTGTTTGACTTGACTGGGAATCGAAAGCCTGATCTTCCACACAGGAGGCCTGCTATCGGCCACTGTGCCCGGTCTAGACATCAGAGTTGGTTATAATGGGTGTGGGGGGGGGGGGGTACAATTAACCACTGGCAGAGAAAACACACTCAGCCAAGTGTTTACTGAATGAGTGGCTATGCCTCCTTCACCTGTTGAGCTGGAACTGAGTGTCTATCACGGACAGCTAACAATAAACATTTTCAAAATCCCGAAATCGGAAACCTGCACTCAAGATGACTGATCAATGTTATGTTAGAAAAACATTGGTTCTGATCCCATCACTGAAGTTAAAGCGGCATAGTTACATGAAATTGAAAGCGTCAAATATTGAAAACCAAATAACTTACCTAGATTTGAGTTTACGTATCCAACTTAGATACTGGTGAATGTATTAAACATTTGTTGCTGCATAGAAGGGATTACTAAGTCAATTTAATAGAACATGTCAGTGCTGATGCCAATGACATCAGCATTTAGAAATGCACACACATTTTACTTTCACATGATTTTTGTGTGTGTTTTTTTAATGAATTTAATTACCCTGCTCATAACGTCTAATTGTGTTAATTTTAGTTTCCACTGCTAGGCAGCACTAATCCAATTTGATTTAAATCTTTTGAATTTTGTCTTCACTTCAAATATCTCCAACGTTAGCCATTTATAATAATGAACTCAACTTTGTTCTCTGTGGCGGAGTGGTTAGACTCTCTGACTTTTTTCTAGGTCGGACTCCTAATCTGAGGGTTGGTAGTTCGATTCCCCGTGCCCCCACCTCTGCCAATTTGGATTTCCACTGCTGCGCATAACTTACAGCATCATCAAAGGCCAGTTGCTCTCATACCATATCTATGTGGTGTGGGAGGTTAAAAATCCCTTGGGTCAGTAAAAGTGTAGGCTCAGGCTTTCTGTCGACAAACTGTCTAATGGTGAAAACAAGTCTATTCAGACTTATCCATGATAGGCAGTATAAATCTTCAAGAAAAAAAAAATATTTATCTCAATTATTTTACAGGAACTCTAAACCATGGGACTATACAACTAAAAGCAATGTGGAATCTTGTGAGCAGTTGTATGGCTGACTGCCTGATAGCGGTTTTGTAGTCTCGTGTAGTAGTAGGAGATAATTGATACAACGGTGTATCAGTGATATCAATCACTAACAGGTGAGATAAGGCAACTACATGATTTCATACAAAGCATTGACTTGGATACTGTGTGATCACATACCACAACCATCTTTCAATCCAGACTTTCGGTAGAAAGCAAGACCTCACCTGGAAAAGACAACCAGATTTTGGGGTGAGTCAAATTGGATAGATATAAGTACGTACATGCACATAAATAACATTTACAAATATTTCAAATTCACAGAAAAAGAATATATATATATATAGATCCATATATATATATATATTATATATACACAATTTTAGATGTATATAGATAACACAATTTATTATAGATTACACAACATATATTATGGATACCGTTAAATGCATTATGTCTAACATTAAATGCATTATAATTTATAGATATAAAAAGGTGGTGTGTGTTGGTTGGTTGTTGGAGTTTTACATCCTGGCAACATCTAAGATCATAGCAGGATGGGTCCCGACTTGTGACAGTGCACACTCATGGTGACTTTCGAGTGATGCCCACTGGGACATCAGGCTGCCAACACCATGCCATGATATCCTATCCCACTCAGTCACATTATCCTGACACTTAACTAACCAGTCCTTGCCCTATCCTATTAATGCCAAGCACCAATGTATGAAGCAAGAAGTATAAATTTTGTAAGTCACAAGTTTGACTCGACCAGGAATTAAAATCCCGATTTCCCACACGGCAGGCCTGCCCTCTACCGATTTGGCCACCGTGCCCGGTGGTGGCGTATGATACTAATATATATTATATATATATACATATATATATATATATATATTGTCCATGAATAGAGTATATATATGAGGTCAATCAAATGCCTGAATAGCTTGGACAACGCGTTCTCACTCTCATGCGACATCTGCATAAACAGCTGACCACCCAATTGAACTGATCCCAGACCTCTGAATCTGATATCGCCTTTTACCCCATTTTGACATATTCAATATTTATTCTAAATACTTCCGTTATTGGAGGAAAAATGAGATAAAGGCGATTAATATGTGGACGATGGCCTTAGTTTAGCCTGTAGGTAATGTCTTTGTATCGAGCTCAGCTTTCCCGCCATCAATATTGATCCTAAAATTGATCATGCCCAGGGCCAGCCGAAGGTACCAGCAATTCAGGCTGTCGCCCGGGGCGCCACATGCTAGGGGGCGCCACGTCAGTGTTAAATTTGTTTAAAATATACTTTTATGATTGTTATCAAAGTTCACTTTGCCTAGGGCGCCAGCAATCCCAGGGCCAGTTATGTATCTGCCTCAATCTCCATATCATCCTATCGATCCTGCTCAGTGGACACATTAACAATTTGGGCTATTTTCCATTCCACCCAGTGGTCCACAACTGGTTCACTAAAGGCTGTGGTATGTGCTTTCCTGTCTGCGGGAAAGTGCATATAAAAGATCCCTTGCTGTTTAAGAAACTTATGTATTTTGGCCACATCATTCGTCAGAGTTCAATCTACCGTACATTGTTGGAAGGGAAGGTGAATGGCAGCAGAGGGAGAGGGAGACCAAGAACATCATGGTTTACAAATATTTCACAGTGGACAGGCTTGAATTATTCACAGTCTATCAGAACAGCACACCATCGGGACAAGTGGAGAACCATTGCATCCAACCCTCGACTAGAGGACGGAACTATTGATTGATTGATTGCTGTTTATCGGAAATAGTAGCCTATGTGGCATGGTAATAGTTTCCTCCAAAGAAATATGTCAGAATGACCTCAGGTTTGAAGTTGTGAAATAAAACAAACTTTCAATCCCCATATCGAGCAAAACCCCGCTTAGAACCAGCCCGCTATGTGTGTGAATGTTTGTCTGTGAATGTGTGTGTAGGAGGGGTGTGGGTGATGGGCAAAGAGGGGGGATGGAGAGAGTAGAGGGAGGGGAGGGGTTTCTGCAAGCCGGGTGTCTGGTACCGTGAGATTGGAAATACGGCGGGTTGTGTTGTTGGCATTTAGACTCACGTCCAAGTAAATGCAATGGCCAGAGTTTTACTGTGCAACCCCTAACCCTTTAGCGACCTCCCCCCCCCTCCCCCCAAAGCTTCCATTAATGTTGGCAAGCTGCCAACATTTTGACACCATAGGCTTCAGCAGTAACAGATTCTATTAATATAAATTGACTCACCATTCCCTTCTATGTGGCAACACATGCTTAACAAGTCATATCTAAGTTATAGATATGTAGGATCAAATTTTAATACTTGTTTTGGCTTTGGGAATTTGTTGTTTTCATCGGACTATGTAGTTGAAATATTAGGTAGTAGATTGAGAAAAACCCATAGACTAGATTGCTTCTGTATTGGTGGGCTTTATATCTGATATATTAATAGAAATGAGACAAGTTGAAGATTACCAAAAAAAACCCGCAGAAATCTGTAAAATGGTGGAGATCTTTCATCCCCGAATTAATACGGCTTCTGAGAGCATATATTGGCATGTAAATCACCTCAAAAGAGATCCAGCTAGAGAGAATTTGTTGGTGTGAAATTGTCCAACCCTACCCCTCCCCAACATGCTCATTTTGGTATTTCTTTGAACATCACACTATTGCACACCACTGCACGCTATTACTACACGCTATTACTACACGCTATTACACGCTACTACACGCTATTACACGCTGTTACACGCTACTACACACTGTTACACGCTATTGTACGCTATTACACGCTACTACACGCTGTTACACGCTACTAAACGCTATTACACGCTGTTACACGCTGTTACCCGCTATTACACGCTATTACACACTATCACACGCTACTACACGCTATTATACGCTATTATACGCTATTACACTCTATTCCATGCTATTACACGCTATTACATGCTACTACACGCTATTACACGCTGTTACACGCCATTGCATGATATTGCACGTTATCACAATCTATCACACGCTATTACACGATATTACACCCTACTACACGCTAGTACACACTAGTACACGCTATTACCCGCAATTACACGCTGTTACACGCTATTACACACTATCACATGCTACTACATGCTATTATACGCTATTATACGCTATTACACTCTATTCCATGCTATTACACGCTATTACACGCTACTACACGCTATTACACGCTGTTACATGCCATTGCACGATATTGCACGCTATCACAACCTATCACACGCTATTACACGATATTACACCCTACTACACGCTAGTACACACTAGTACACGCTATTACCCGCAATTACACGCTGTTACACGCTATTTCACGCTATTGCACGCTATTGCACGCTATTGCATGCTATTGCACGCTATTGCACCCTATCACACGCTATCACACGCTATTACACGTTATTACACACTATTAACGCTATTAACGCTATTACTTAAATAAAGGCCTGTAAAGAAACAGGGAATAATGGTAAAATAAAAGCCTGTAAAGAAACAGGGAAGAATACTCAAATAAAAGCCTGTACAGAAACAGGGAATAATGGTAAAAGAAGAGCCTGTAAAGAAACAGGAAAGAATAGTAAAATCAAACCCTGTAAAGTAAACACCTGCATCTATACCTAATCTGGTACCTGCGTTGGCGATGCCTTCAGAGTGAAGTCAGGACGGCAGCTAGCACTAGCAAGCAGCCATCACAGCGCACATCAAGGTGTAGCACCACAATAAGCACTTAGTTGGCATAGCAACCATTTCGTCCCCTGTGGTGCAGGTGTGTTTTTTTTTGGCTGGCATTGCCTCGCGTACTGGGCATTGCACCAACCTATTCGTCGGCAAATTTCAGCAGAATTTAAAGCTGCATAGTCCGACGAAATCATCAAATTTTCAAAACCAAAAGAATGATCTAAATTTGATTATACATATCTAGCTTAGATACTGATGAACTTATTAAGCATTTGTAGCCACACAGAAGGGAATACTGAGGCCATTGAATAGAACTTGTTACTGTAGAAGCCTATGGTGTCAGAGTTTTGGCAAGCTTGCCAACATTATTTTTGCATGGTTGCACTTCAAATATCTCAAAAGTTAGCCACTTAAAATAAAAGTTACTTCAAGCTAAAGTAAGGTACATTATAACAATCAACCTAATGTATTTATCTCAGAAAATTTTTGAAACTCAAAACCATCGGACTATGCAACTTTAATCAAACATCAAAAGCGCAGCACAAACCACCATCTCTTTATTCCCCCCTCCTCCCCTACCCCACCCCCACACCAAGCCAAGAGTTGCTTGTGTGTTTATTGGTTGTTGGTTTACGTCCTAGCAACATCTAAGGTCATATCAGGACGAGTACCGACTTTGTTTGTTGTTGTTTTACGTCCTAACATAGTCTAAGGTAATATCAGAATGGGTACCGACTTGTGACAGTGCGCATTCATAGCAACTTTATAGCGCTGCCCCACTGTGAGACCAGGCTGCTGGCACCATGACCCAATATCGCATTCAGTCACATTATCCTGACACTATGCTAACCAGTGCTTGTCTTATCCTATTAATGCCGAGCACAAGGCAAGGTAGTGACAAGGGTCGATTAAATAAATCATTAGTTTGACTCGACTGGAATTCAAACTCCCAACCTTCAGCATGGGAAGCCTGCACTCCACCGATTTGGTCACCGCGTCCGACTACCCCCCTACCCCCCCCCCCCCCCCCCCCACACACAATAGTAACAATGACTTTAGTGAAATGAACCAGCATTTTTATTGTTTATTCTATGGTGTATTGTCATGTTTTCTACCCAATGCTAGGGTCCCAGTGACAAATACGAAATCCTTGAAAAACTAGGGGGGTGGGTCAGAACATTTTTTAAACCTACGATTAAAATGGTGCAATCTGGCACCTATTTGGATATATTTTGGACTTGAAATTCCAACTGTTTAAAGACTTCAAGCCTAACAAATTAACAAATAAGTAAAAGTAAAAGTTTTTTCGACAACAGTATTTTGTCGTTGTTGATTTGGAAACCCAGTTTTCGCTGAAATCAACGATTTCGCTGAGAAATGGGATCCCTCACAGGGATAGACTTTATAGGCAATGCATCAAGTGTGATGGCGGCGATGATGATGATTTTGATGATGATGATGATGATGATGATGGCGGTGACGGTTAGAACCGGAAGCTGGAACCGGAAGAAGGGTAATGCCCAGCGCCGAGGTGCACCTGTGGCCACACATATGGCTACCTGACTGCGCGATCTGCGCTACGCACTGAGGGCTAGGAGTTGCTCGCCTTCTGGCAGCCGGCACTGAGTGGGTGCTGGTGGGGCGGGCGGAAGCACAACGCATGCACGCCGGAAGTGGGGAATGGGGAGGGGTGGGGATCGGTGGGGGTGGGGAAGTGGGTGGGGTAACGGTGGTGGTGCGGAAGGGGGTGGGTAGAGGTGGGGGTGTGAAGGAGGTGGGTAGCGGTGGGAGTGGGGAAGTGGCTGGGGTAGCGGTGGGGGTGCGGAAGGAGGTGGGTAGCGGTGGGGGTGGAGAAGGGGGTGGGGGAGCGGTGGCGTGGGAAGGAGGTTGGGTAGCAGTGGGGCTGGAGAAGAGGGTGGGGTAGCCGTGGTGGTGGGGAAGGAGGTGGGCTAGCGGTGGTGGGGAAGGGGGTGGGGTAGTGGTGGGGATGGGGAAGGGGGTGGGGTAGGTTAAGCTTTGCTTGTTTGTTGTTGTTTTACATCCTAGTAAAATCTAAGGTCATATCAGGACGGGTATTGACTTTTGTGACAGTGTGTACTCATGGCGACTTCATAGTGCTGCCCCACTGGGAGAGCAGGCCATCGGTACCATGAACTGCTCTCGTACACAGTCACATCATCGTGATACTGTGCTAACCAGTCCCTGTCCTGTCCTATTAATGTCGAACGCTTGGCTAGGTAGCGACAAGTAAAAATTCTATAAGTCATGGTTTGACTCGACTAGGATTTGAATTCCCGACCTTTCGCAAGGGAAGCCTGTGCTCTACCGATTCGGACACGGCGTCGGATGGTAGGGGTGAGGGGTATGAGTGAGGGGTAAGGCTATGGGTGAGGGTAAGAGTGGGGTTAGGGAATAGTACCCACACCCATATTCCTACCCCTTAGGGAGCGGACGTAGCTCAGGCGGTAGAGTGTCCACCTGTGATTTTGTCGGTCATCCGATCGATCCAGCTCAGTGGACACACTTGCAGTTTGGGCTATTTTCCGTTCCAACCAGTGCTCCACAACTGGTTCTTCAAAGGCTGTGGCATGTGCTGTGCTCTCTATGGGAAAGTGCATATAAAAGACGTCTTGCTGATTATTGGAAAGAGTAGCCTATGTGGCAGCAGCGGGTTTCCTCCAAAGAAATAGCGATATAGCGAATGGTAGACAGGAAGTGTGAACACTTATTTGTCTCTCATTTTTGTCGTCATTTTTGTTGTTGGTACATTAGTTGTTCCAAGCAGGGGAAATCCCAGTCACAGACGACTGGTCTTCCCCTCTCCACTGCTGGTCGATAGAAAGCCCGAGCCTACACTTTTACCGACCCAAGGGATTTTTAACCTCCCACAGCACATAGACATGGTATGAGAGCAACCGGCCTTTGATGACGCTGTAAGTTACACAGCGGTGGAAATCCAAATTGGCAGAGCTGGGGGCACGGGGAATCGAACCGCCAACTCTCAGATTAGGAGTCTGACCTAGAAAAAAGTCAGACACTCTAACCACTCCGCCACAGAGAATGCCACTCATGTCAGTCTGACCATATGTTTGATGTCCAATAGCCGATGATAAAAATCCATGTGCTCTTGAGGTGTCGTTAAATATAAAACTGTCCTTTCCTTTCCTACCCCTTAGCCCTTGCCCTCACTAATATGTGCAGGTCATGTCACATGCTGGCATAAATCAAATATTCAAACTTGCAGTCGGTCATAGCAACCGCACACTCAACAGCCTATATTTAGCCGGCGTGTGTAATTGTGATAACCCCCATTCACAACCATTAATATGGCATAGCCCGATGGTTTTGGATTTCTGCCATTTTCAAAGATGTATACATTAGATTGATCGTTATAATCTACTTTGCTTTGCTTTAGTTTCGTCACTTTTATTTTAAACAGCTAACGTCATAGATCTTTGAAGTGAATAAAATGCCAAATTAATTTTGGCAAGCATGTAAAAGTTCTGACACCTTAGGCTTCAGCAGTAACAGGTGATATTATTAAATATGGTTAATATCCCCTTCTCTGCAGCAACCAAAGCTTCATAGGTGCGATAGTATCTAAGTTTGATAAGTAGGCTCAAACCTGGGAAAGTGTTTGAGTTTTGAAAATCTGATGATTTCATCAGACTATGCCCCTTTAATTGTCCCCGAAAATGGAACCAGGCAAATGTGGAACAGTGGTAATGGTGCGAGTGGAAGAGGTAGAATTTGCTTGATGGGATTAGAAGGAAAATCCACAATTCTTCTGGCTGTGCGATGATAAATGCTTCCAGCTGACATTAATTAAAATTGAATCTTCACAACAGGGAGGTGAAGAAGGGTCCTGATATTTAATCTAGTAATTGTCACAAGAGTCCGCCCTCCCTTCCTCTCCAGTCTCTGCTTCTCAAACTGCTCATTTAAAGTTGCATAGTCCGATGCTTTTGAGTTAATTTGTTAACTTAAAGATAATTATATTAGCTTGAGCATTGGGAAATCAGGCCGCCAGCACCATGACCAGATATCCCACTCAGTCACATTATCCTGACACTGATCTCACCAGTCTAAAATGATCGGACTGTACAACTTAAAACCCACTCTACATTCAGCTCTGGACCCGGGTAGGGAAGGCCTGCATTAATTCAGTGGCACGTCAATTAACCCAGCTAATTGCATTATTGGGTTAATTGAAATCGCCTGTGTCCTGCATTGTCATCAGATTCCTATCACACCGCCTGCCTGCTGTATTGTGTATTAATACGAGCCATTTCAGACTGTAATTAATTACATTAGACACACGAGCCGCCGGGATGGCCGAGTGGACAGGGCCGGTCAAGGCAGTGTAGGACAGGGATGGGTAGGGCAAGGCATGGTAGGGTAGGGTAGGGTAGGGTAGTGTAGTGTAGTGTAGGGTAGGGTAGGGCAGGGCCGGGTCGGGCATGGCATGGCATGGCATGGCATGGCATGGCATGGCATGGCAGGGCAGGGCAGGGCATGGCATGGCATGGCATGGCATGGCATGGCAGGGCAGGGCATGGCAGGGCAGGGCAGGGTATGGCAGGGCGCATTATGAATGTAAAATACAATGTATGTGATCACTTTGATTATTGTTTTTTTCATGTATATAGAGTATAACCCCGTGAAACCAAGCTCGGTTAAATCAAACGGTCGGTTAATCGAAACATTTTTTGCCGGCCCGGCAAAATACTACCATTTATCATATAAAAAAAGTTGGTGGGGTCTCAGATGACCTTATAACCACATGAAAGTTTGGTTTAACCACACCGGAAGTGGTCTGGGGTCCAACAATTTTGCTTAGATTAACCGATAATTTGGATTAACCAACTTTGGTTTAACTAACTGTTTTTAAATGATAAATGGTAGTATTTTGCCGGGCTGCCGAAAAAAGATTCGATTAACCGATCGTTTGGTTTAACTGAGCTTGGTTTAATGGGGTTATACTGTATATATATATATATAGTTATACGAGTCTTACCTTGGTACAGATGATGGATAACTGTTGTTTTACCGAGGTATAAGCCTCGGATAGATGTGGGCTAGGGAGAGGTAAGCACGTCCGGTACCAGCAATCTTAACCTACTTATTGAGGATAAAAATGACTTTCAAACAATGGATACTATTACTTTACCGAAAAGGTACACCAACGGAATAGATGTGGCAGGGTGTGGCGGGAGGGCCCTAGCCCACATCTATCCGAGGCTTATACCTCGGTAAAACAACAGTTATCCATCATCTGTACCAAGGTAAGACTCGTATAACTATACTATTTTACCTCGGTAAACAGCCTCAGGCTAGCCTCAGGCTAGGGAGACCTTTACATAATTCATTTTTATCCTTAATATCATTCTTTCTTATTATTATAACATTCTAAATTTTTGTTCTCACCTATTCTTGTTAGTTGGCGAGAAGACGCTTTGCAACGCCGGTAGGCTTTTCTAGTCGTTTATTATAATGTTTTGCAAACGACTTAGCCGTCTTCCAGCCTGCATGCGCTAGTATTCTTTTCACAGAAATACCAAGCACCCGTGCCTTGGAGACCATGGCTCCTCTAGTTGAGTGGGAAGAGTATTTACTCGTATCCACTCCAGCCAATTTCAACACCGTAATTGTCCATCTGGCAAGTGTGTCTCGTGAAATCGCCTTATGTGGCTTTATAAAGCTCACTAATAGTTGTTGTGATGCACGTAAATCCTTTGTCTTGTATATATAAGCCCGTATGGCCGACACAACACATAATTTCCGATCATTCGGAAAACAGTCTAAGTGAACCGTTGATAAAGGGTCACCTAACGTGTTCGATTTAAGCAATTTTTCTAAATCAAACGTAGCTTGTTGCTTGTCTATTTCTAATCCAGTTAAGGATAAAGCAACAATCGTCTGTCCTCTGTGTCCGGTTACTAACAATAACAGGACCGCGACCTTAAAACCTAACTGTTTTATATCTAACCACGAGTTGTGAGGCCAAGCCTGAAACAACTTAAATACTATAGAAACATCCCAAAACCGACTATACTTTGGTTTTGGAGGATTCCTTTGATAAATTGAACGAAGTAAATAACAAATAACAAAATGTTTTCCAACTGTTTCGCCATCAATTCTAGGTAATATAATTGATAACGCACACCTCGCCGCATTAATCGATCCAAAGGAAAGTCCTTCATCCTCTAGAGAACGAAGAAACCGAGCTACTTGTGAAATCTTTGGATTTGTTGGCTTAACTTTCATTAACAAACAATGTACACCCCATTTCTTTAAATAGGTTGTATACATTTTGACAGTTCCTGGCCTCCAGGCATCCGATACTATCCTATCCTCAGTAATTCTGTCCAATCCAAATTGCTGTAGCTGCTTCCTTAGAAAAGGAATGCCAATAGGGGCGTCGTTGACACGTCGCCGTGAACCACTAGCGGTCCGTGGTGCGTCAGATTCCCGAGTTTTCTTGGGAATCGTATACGATCTTTTGCCAGTTGTGAAACTGCTGGCAGCCAAGGTTGCGTGTCCCAATCGGGCACCACCAGTATCGCATGTGTCCCTTCCAAGCCGATTTTTCTCACTACTCGGCTGATAATGCTAAATGGTGGGAAAATATAAAAATAATTATTTTCCCAGGTAATAGCAAACGCATCTACTTTCCAAGCATCCGGTTCAGGATGCCAAGAAACATAACAGGGTAACTTGTTATTATTTCGTGATGCAAATAAGTCAACTTCAGGTGTACCCCATTTTTCACAAACGAAGTTAAACAAATGTGTAGAGAGAGACCACTCTAAATGGTCATGGAAATTTCTACTTTTATAATCTGCAAGTGTATTTTGTGACCCTGGAATATGCGCTACAGTCAGCCAGACTTGTTGAGCCTGTGCCCAGTTCCAAATCAGTTTAGATAACTGATTGCAAGACTTTGATTTGGTTCCACCCATGTTACGAATATATGCCATGGCAGTAGTATTATCAGTTAGTATTCTAACCTGTGATTTATTTATCTTTACTAAACTACGTAAGCCCAGATAAATAGCACGCAATTCTAGTGCATTAATATAGTCTGATTTTTCATCATCAAGCCATCTACCTCCTGTTGTGACCCCATCTCGATGAGCTCCCCAACCTTCTAACGAAGCATCAGTAGTAATTACTGTATTAGGTTCCGCCATGCGGATTGGATTTGGTGAACTTGCTATATGTTGCATCCACCATCCAATATCCTGTAACCCTTCTTGCGAAATAAACATCTTTCGCTCAAAATTGCCTTTAGTTCGTGTTAACGCTAAATTTTTATCTATTTCTAGCGACTTAATATGGGCCTTCCCATATAACACAGCAGGTGCATATGAGGTCATTATGCCAATAAGAACAGCAACCTGTCTAATTTTTGGCTTTGATAACTTAATAAGCTGAGTCGCTGTAGTCATAAACTTAATTAGTTTTTGTTCTGTTATCGACACTGTAAGGGACTGTGTATCCAGAATAAACCCTAAACATTTAAGTTGTTTTGTTGGTTTAAACACTGACTTTTGTTGATGTACATAAAACCCCAATTTAGTGAGTAATGCACATAAATCCAAAACTGCATTCACACAACCAATTTGTGTTGATGCTATAATAAAAGAATCATCTATGTATGGAAACATTATATGACCCTTCCTCGCCATTACCGAGAAAACAGGTTTAAGCAATTTAGTAAATAAACGTGGCGCACAAGCTAAGCCATTCGGCATACAGGTAAACTCATAGAGTTGGTTATCCCAAATAAATCGAAGAAATTTTCGGTATTGTTCCATTATGGGAAGCGTATAATATGCATCCTGTAAATCAACACTAGCCATCCACGCATCTGGTGTAATCAGATCTCGTGCCGTATCTAGAGAGAACATTTTAAAATGTCGATATTCCACCCTTTTATTAAGGATTGTTAAATCCAGGATCATTCGAACATCACCATTAGGCTTCGGTCTCGAGAAAATGTTTGAAATAAACTGTCCTGAACAGTGTGTCACTTTTTGTATAATTCCTTTCTCAAAGAATTTATGTACCTGTTTAGTTAGTGCGTCTCGTTCAACTGGTTGAATGTTATATGGAAAAGGTATTATACTTTGTACAGGAATTTGTGTAAAGGGAATTTGAACACCCCTAACTATTTCTATAATTTCTTGGTCACTAGTAATTTTGTGCCACTCAGAAATATGATTACTAATATTACCAGCCACAAAGTTGCTTACAGTTTGTGTGTTTTTAGAGGCTGCAGGGACTTGTAAAGTTTGTGTTTGGACCTCTACTTGGACCCGCCCCTGGGGAAAGGTCTCGACGAGTTGAACCCTCGACCTATTGGCCGTGCGGTGTTGTCGGTCCAGCCTGGGCGAGCGCCCCGGCCCCGAAACCCTTGACCGAAGTTTGAACTCGGTCTGGTTCCTCTGGTGAACCGTCGTGGACGAAAATCCCCTCGTGACTTTTTGAAACGAGGAACTTCCTGTTTCTTCTTGCCATCCATGTTTTTGCCACTCTTGGCTGCAGTCTCTACCTCTTTATAGAGGTATTGTAGTTGACCGCCAAACATCTTGGTATTATCTAAAGGTTTCCCTTTAATCGGCTCTGGAGCAAGATAAAGCGTAAACTCCTTCCCCTCATTATCGGTAACCTTCTTAGAGCGAGCCACTTCCTTGCCAGCATCTGTGCAAACTGACTTGAAGACATTTTCATATCTTCGAAACGACAGGTAATTACCTGCCGCCGCTAACACTGCAATGCCTTTGTCCATTGTCTTAGCCAAAGACGAGAACTTATTTTCACTCTGCATCCTATTAGCCACAGGAACAATAGCTGTTAGGGTAGCCAACACTGCCTTATGCACTGTGTGCAACACATCCTCAAACTTCTTACGGTCATCCGTCATATTGACATCCCGATCCATTTCTTTAATGATGGAGTTGGGAACACCCTTTATGCCTGTTAACTCATCTCCTAACTTGGAGATAACCTCCGCCGGTTTGAACGTGCGAAAATGACCATTCACGGTCTCGCGCATAAGCGTAGTGGTTTTAACCCGCTTAGCCTTTGGCTTCTCCACCTTCTTAGCCACTTTAGTGCCAATGTCCGCATAGACCCCTTCATATACGGTGTCTGAGTCTGATTCCGTAGAAGTAGACTCAGTGGACGACTCAGAAGAAGAATATTTCCTCTTCCTCTTCTTCTTTTTGGACTTAGTCTTCCGCTTTTTGCGAAAACCAGTCTCTGCCCGCTCCTTGGTGAATTCATCACCCGAAGAAATCACCTGTTTCTTCTTCTTCCTCCGTTTAGGAGAAGGAGGAGGAGGAGCCTTAAGCTCCACCGCTGAGTCTGTGTCCAAGAAATCCTCATACGAATCCTCTTGGACACTCGGCCTACGCCGCTTCCGAGACACGGGCGATTTGGAAGTCAAGATGTGGCTTTCCAATCGTGCAAAGCGAGCCTCCCAATCTGGAGGCGCAGGCACATCAGGCACTGCGTCCTCGTCCGGGTCGGAGAGGATATGCGCCCGGGGCTGTGTCGACGGCCCTGCCGACAACACGGGTGAGGAGTCGTACTCCTCGTCCACTCCACTCGGAACACGCCCCTCGGCTGCTGCTGCACCGCGCTTACTCCGCTTCGTGGCCATCGGGAACTGAAACAAACATTTTTGGTCAGTCCCGGTATATATATATGTCACAATATGGTTGTTTCAAACTCATTTGGACATCTATTGGTGTTAAAGAACGTGTTTATACCGTTATAACACAGGCGTAATAAGCTAAATTTGTGCGTGGGTTGTGGGTCAAGCCCAAACCTTACGCGGGGTCGGGACCAGTGTATCGGCCCGCCCATCCCTCTGTTCCGCACACTTCTCCCACCTGTGACTACTACGTCAACAAGTTGGAGAAAATGCTACGAAACTCGGAGAAACGCCTGAAAAAGTTTTGTCTAGGGGAGTCTATAAAAGAAACCCAGGAGCATCTCCAACATTACTCTCTATTAGAGTACGAGAGAATTTCCACATGAGATAGGGCGAAACCCACATCTCTACCCATAGTCACACGGTGACCCGGGTGTTGACATAACCGCTAATGACCGGTTTGGTTCCTTCGAGAAACCCACTCGAGTGTTCTATCCTTGGTTGTTTATAACCAAATAACTCGTCCAAATTGGACCAACGAAAGTCTAAACTTTCCATAATGATGCTCTAATGCATCATAATTAAGCTAACCACAGTTTTTATATACTTACTGCGTATTTGCTTGTATGTAGACTAATTTTGCCGGAGCAACCCAACGACACGTTATCCAGTCGTGAGTTGTATATGCTAATTGCTGGTACCGGACGTGCTTACCTCTCCCTAGCCTGAGGCTAGCCTGAGGCTGTTTACCGAGGTAAAATATATATATATATATATATATATATATATATATATATATTATAGTCCAGCTCTCATCAGAAATGCTGACTTTTATTCTGATTTTACATTTGTGAAAAGAGCACGCAGACTGTTCTCACTGTAAACAAATTGTTAGCACGACGCCATGACTGTAAATTACAATTGCTTACTTTCCATAATCACCCCCCACCCTTCCTTTCACCCCCCACCACCCGCCCGACGGGAGTAAGTAAAACCACTGAAAGCACAATGCATCCACAACGGGCATGACCACTGAGCCATACCCAGTGACAAGCAACGCTCTATTTTTTATTTATTTTTTTGTAAATATAGTTTATTCATTGAATAAAGTCTTTTGTCAGTGCCGTGGCACTGGTCTTCCAGTCATGTGACAATACAGTTATTTACAATATATGCAGCTGGCCCAAATTCGCTGAAATAACAATATCAAACATTCAAAGACTTACATATGGTATAGTTTGACAATTCACATACAAAAATAGCAGTTATATGTTGTATTCCTACACACTTGATACATACATGTGTATTGATTAGACCTTTACATTACGGAGTGGTTAGGTGCATAGTTTTCCTTCATAGGTTTGTATGCCTACTATGTTGCGAATTGCAAAACTATCATATTGTTGGAGTTAACATTTTAAGATGGAGTGAGTGTTAGTAGAATGGTTTGTTTATTCTGTTAGATAGAGTGTGGCTAGCTTATCAGGTTGGAGAGCTTACCTCGTTCGGGCTATGGTGGTAAATGTACCTAATTCGAGTACCGGTTCCATTTCCAAGGTCGAATTTCATATAAGATTAAGGTGCAGGTTCACAAATATGGTTGTGGAACACTGAGTTTTGGGAAGTTTTCATATTGGAATACATCACTAGAAAGCAAAAAATTATATCAAATTTCCTGAATATTCGTAGGACATTTAGTTCGGACCGGATTGAGTAAATTAACAGTGAATATTAGGAAATAATTCAGGAGTTACAACACATGTCCATAGGACAAAACTGCCCATGACAGTACTGTGTTGGTATAGCCATCAATCTCAAACAATAGAGCAGCCTCCAGTCAACCATGGGGGTATATGCTGGTCTGTGGCCCACTCATATACTTCCACATGCCACTGGGGGAGGTCCTGTGGGGACTGTTGCGCATCATGTAGATATATTTTTTGCATCCCAATATATATATGCATAATAAATAATTCACTGTGATTATGCATCTGATGCATAATCACCACAAAGATGGCTTGTCTTGCTGGTACAACATTAAGAAAAACCTACCTTAAATATTATTGTATTTGATTTATTTGATTGTTTTGACAGCATATATACATATATACACATATACATATACACACATATACATATATTAATAAACACTTTATTGCATTTAAAACGGTATGTATAGCCTCCCAGCTACCTGGTTCCAAGCCTCCCTCCACCACATCCCAAATATTTGAATAGAAGTAAAAAGTAATAAACAAAAGCAAAATAAATCAAATAAAAATGCCAACCACTCACCAAATATATGTTTATATATGGTTTTGGGAGAACGGTGAATCCGAACACATGGCCTCATGGGTTCAAACCCTGGTCGAGTCAAACCAATGATTTAACAATCTGTTACAGCAACATTAACATTCAACTTACCCTGTATATTATTGCATTTATATTTTATTTATTTTATTGTTGGTTATCACATTTTATTTATATTTATCTCATTTGAATTGAGGCCTGCTGCCGGGAGTCTCGGCACCGGGAGGCCGGGAACCCTGGTGCTGGGAAGCCAGGATTCCTTGCCCCGATAGGCTGCCATCTCCTCCCAACCCCGAACCCGAACCATTTATGCCTATTATAAATGCTATACATATACCTATGCATACCTATGCATACCTATACATACATATATATACACATATTTGATATACATTCATATACATACATATACGCATATAAACATACATAGACATACATAAACAATTTTTATATCTACCTACTATGGACCAAATTATGTAACTACCATAGTCATGAGTCTGAATTGAATGAATGCATATACATATGCATACATATACATACATATACATACATACATATACATACATATACATACATATATATACATATATATACATATACATACATACACATACAATTATCTGATGCATAATCCCCACGAATATGGCATTTCTCGCTGGTACAGCAACATTAATAAAAATTACCCTGTATATTATTGCATTCATATTTCATTTATTTTATTGTTGGTTATCACATTTTATTAATATTTATCTTATTTGAATTGAGGCCTAGTGTCGGGAGTCTCGGCGCTGTGAGGCCAGGAACCCTGGTGCCGGGAAGCCGGTATTCCCGGTGCCGATAGGCTGCCATCTCCTCTCCCACACCCACGGAAACCCAAACCCCCTATGCCTATTATAAATGTTATACATATACATACATACATATACATACATACATACACATACATACATACATATACATACATGCATATACATATATATATACATATACATACATATACATACATATGCATACATATACATACATATTAACATACATATATATATATATACATATATATACATATATATACATACATATAGATACATCTACATACATATACATACATACATATCTATATATACATATGCAGACATATATACATACATATCTATATATACATATGCAGACATATATACATGACTCTACACACATGCATATAAATACATATTGTATTTAGAGATGACTGCATCACATATCTTAGAGTGGTCCTCTATTTGTCGCTGCTAAGTTAATCCATATGTAGTCTGTGTCACTATCATACTTATTGCAACAATGCAAGGGGCCTAAGCTCTGACACTTTCACACTCAGATTTTAACCAAACACTGCCATTACCCTAAATAATATTCCATTTATATTAAATTTATTTTTGATTATGCATGTACATGTACACATACTTTTAAAGCTATATGTATATATGCATATATGCACATACATATGTATGTATTATATATAATATATAAATAATATTGCAATATCAGGTGAAGAATAACTTACCAGTGTTCCTAAATGTAAGGATGACTGTGCCAGATCCTTCACAATGGTAATCCATTTGCAAGTACCAAGTTGACTGTTGTGTAGTGTGTGCCTTCAGAAATATGTGTGTGCAGTGCACTGTGGCACACACCCTTATAAACCAAATCCAATCCACTCTCACACCTATTCAAAGGGCATAAGCTCTGACACATTCACACTCAGTGAGCTCAGCTGTCAGTGGAGGTGCAGCCCAGAGAACCATTGGCAACCTGAGGTGTGAAAGCTTTCCTTGGCAGTTTTTGGTTAAAATCTGAGTGTTAAAGTGTCAGAGCTTAGGCCCCTTGCAATAAGTCTGAGAGTGAAACAGACTACACATGGGTTAACTTACCAGTGACAAATGGACCACTCTACAATATGGGATGCAGTCATCTCTAAATACAGTATGTATTCACATATATATATATATATCTACATATATATATATATATATATATAATTATGTAGTCACATATATAGGTCTCCATATGTATATATGTATACATATATGTAGATGTGAATGCATGTATATATAGACATATATACACATAGGTGCATATGTAATATGTATATTTATATGTATGTTTATATCTATATATATATTATATGTATACATACATGTATATGTAAATCTAAAAATAATGCCAATAATGATTAAAATAATACGGTAATAATGATGACAAGAATAATGATAATAACGATAATAATGATAATAACGATGATAATAATAACAAATATATAATGATAAAAATGGAATAATACTCCTTTGCCCGACCTGAATTTACCGGACATGACTTTACCGGACCCAACTTTACCGGACCCGACTTTACCAGACCCGACTTTACCAGACCCGACTTTAACAGACCTGACTTTACCAGACCCGACTTTAGCCGACCTGACTTTAGCCGACACAACTTTACCCATCCCGAATTTACCCGACCCGACTTTACCCGATCTGGCTTTAGCCCAAACAAGTTTGGGTTAACTGATCGTTTGGTTTAACCGAGCTTGGTTTAATGGGGTTGTATTGTATCCCGATATAAACATATATTTGCTGAGTGGTTGGCATTTTTATTTGATTTATTTTACTTTTGTTTATTTCTTTTTACTTCTATTCAAATATGTGGGATGAGGTGGAGGGAGCCTCGGAACTGGGAAGCTGAGAGGTTATACATATCGTTTTAAATCGATAAAGTGTTTATTAATATATGTATATGTGTGTATATGTATATGTGTATATATGTATATATGCTGTCACAACAATAAAATAAATCAAATACAATAATATTTAAGGTAGGTTTTTCTTAATGTTGTACCAGCATCTTTGTGGTGATTATGCATCAGATGCATAATCACAGTGAATTATTTATTATGCATATATATATTGGTATGCAAAAAATATATCTACATGATGCACAACAGTCCCCACAGGACCTCCCCCAGTGGCAAGTGGAAGTATATGAGTGGGCCACAGACCAGCATATACCCCTATTGTTGGCTGGAGGTTCCTCTATTGTTTGGGATTTATGGCTATACCAACACAGTTATAACATGGGCAGTTCTGTCCTGTAGCCATGTGTTGTAACTACTGAATTATTTCCTAATATTCACTGTTAATTTACTCAATCCGGTCCCAACTAAATGTCCTATGAATATCCAGGAAATTAGATATAATTTTTGGCTTTATAGTGATGTATTCCAATATGTAAACTTCCCAAAACTCAGTGTGCCATAAGCATATTTTTGAACCTGCTACCTAATCTTATATAAAATTCGACCTTGGAAATTGAACCGGGGCTCGAATGAAGTATTTAACCACCATAGCCCGATCGAGGTAAGCTCTCCAACCTGGTTAGTGCACCTAACTACATAGATAAATAATATATAAATAATATATGAATAATATATAAATAATATATAAATAATATATAGATAATACATAAATAACAAATAAATAATATTTAAATAATATTAAAAAAAACAATTAAAAAATAATATAAAAATAACATAAAAATAATATATAAATAATATGTAAATACTAGATAAATAATGTATAAATAATATAGGATAATGTATACATAATATGTAAATAATAATTAGATAACATATAAATGATATGTAAATAATATATAAATAAGGTCCGGGCCTGGAGGGTGAAGAGAGGCGAGTGGCTAGGAGCAGCTAGGGCGGCCGGTTATAAGGGCCGAGAGAGGGGGGGGGGGTTATGTAATGGTCCAACGGTCAGGGGTGGGAGATAGAGAGAGGGGGGGGGGGTCCTCCTTCCTTGCCACGAATCAAACGCAATGCGAGCATTACGACCGATACATGGCAAGGAAGAAGAGAAGAGGGAGTTGGAATAAAGACATTTATTCACATGAGACAGTAGCAATATGGTTAAGTCAAATCAAGGATAACTGCAACATAGGACAAATGTCAGGTAAAGTCAATATCAATGAGGGGTCAGAGTCCAGAGGGCATGCCCGAGGTCTATGTCTATCGGGGGCATGAACCCGGAGGGGAGGGAGGTGGCCCGATGAGCCCTCCACCAAAAACTGAGGAGAGGGCTCGAGGGGCACCCGAGGCGGCGATCCGAGGAACATAAGCGTGCACCGAGGCGGAGGTCCAGGTCCCCTGTTCCATTATCTCGGAGAGGGGAACCCCGGCGCGCTGACAGGCCTGGGCGGCGCCGCGGCGGAGGCTGTGCAGGGTGTAGCCGTCGGGGGCGGGCACCCCGAGGGCCGCGAGGGCGCCTCGCAGGATGGCCGTGAGCGTCCGAGGGTCCAGGGGCCGGCCCGAGGGCAGGATGAAGGCAGGATCGGAGGGGCCGGCTGGGGCGAGCGCCACCGAGGCGGCCCAGGCGGCGACGGG
>JASIRB010002475.1:22500-60000 GCA_030323885.1 Branchipolynoe longqiensis | reverse complement strand
GGGTATAATGTCGCCATGGGGGCTATAATGTCGCCATGAATTCGGAATCACAAGTCGGTACCTGTCTTGATTATGAACTTATATGTTGCCAGGACATAAAACTCCAACAACCAACCATTAGATACCATAAATCTAGGCATCCCCATTGTAGTCTGTCGTGCTCTGAAGTGGGCGGAGATCACGAATGGTGAATCTGCGAATCTCTAAATCCGAACTATAGATAACCAAAAACAATCCGAACTATAGATAACCAAAAACAGCCAGCCGCTCAAGAGCAAAGAAAGGGGGGGGGGGGGGACAACAAGACTTGGATGCTAATTGCAAAATCACAAACGAATAGCCTAGATTCATACTGATTGAATCTAGTAAACCTAATAACCCAATCACAAAGCTCTCCCCTTTTGCTATACAAAAATGCATCAATGGGGTTGCTGTCTCAGTTAAAGGGCATAACAACACAGCGGCCTGGCGATTGTTTGTTTGTTTGTTGTTGTATTACGTCCTAGCAACATCTAAGGTAATATCAGGATGGGTACCGACTTGTAACAGTGCACACTCATGGTGACTTTATAGTGCTGCCCCACTGGGAGACCAGGTCACCAGCAGCATGACCTGATATACCACTCATTCACATTATCCTGACACTGAGCCAACCAGTCCTTGCCCTATCCTAATAATGCTTAGCGCCTGGCGAGGAAGCGACAAGTATCAATGTTAAAGTCATTGGTTTGACTCGGCCAGGATTCGAACCCACGACCCCATAGTCTACCAACACGGGAGACTGACGCTCTGACTCATTCGGCCATCCCGTCTGGTCGCGGCCTGGCGATATTCTTGTGGAATGTGCGAGGAAGGCACATACCAGCAATCTGCTATGTACCATGAAGCGGGCATTCCTTACACGCGGTATGCGGTATGCGGCATGCGGCATGCGGTATGCGAATGGCATGATTCCTTACATACGGCATGCGGCACACGACTGGCTATATTACAAAAATTAAATTAAACAAGTATACTCAATACTGCACTGTATATGACCTAATATTGCATTTATATCTATGTACCTCTTTGTACGTCACATGGGGGTTCCTACCTTTATAATTACCAAATTATAGATAAGTATTCATATTTTTGTGGCTCTGGTAGCATTTTTACCAACCCGAACCCATCCCGAACCCCCACCACCACCACTACCACTACCATATGTTTCCTCTCAGAAGCCTTGTGCGTGACCGTTCCGTAATGCTCAGTCGCCTCTCCTCGTCTATAACTAATGGACAAGGGCGACTGATGTTTCTATTCGCACACCACATGCCGCATACCGCATGCCGCACCGATCGCTACAGGGACCGATCGGTTTGACGCATTCGCATTCGCATTCGCATACCGCATGTAAGGAATGTAGTCCATTGACTTCAAGGCGTTTCGATTTTTTGCCACATTCGCATTTGCATACCGCATGCTGCATGCCCTGTGTAAGGAATGCGCCCTTTACACGAGCAGGCATTGTCATAACAGCCTCTCCTTATCATACACTTAACTCTAACTAAGGGTATGATCCATATGAGAGAGTTGAATGAATGTGATGAGGATGAAATCGCACAGTGAACTTTATTACCAAAATGTACTAAATGTTAGAAGGTTTACTTCAAAAGCTTAACGTTGCATAGTCAGATGAAAACATCAAATTTTCAAAACCTAAACAGTTATCTAAATTTGATTCTACATATCTAACTTTGATACTGGTGCAATTATGAAACATTTGTCGGCACATATAAGGGAACACTTAGTCAATTTAATAGAACGTGTTACTGTAGAAGCCTATGGTGTTAAGAGTTTTGGCAAGCTTGTCAAAATTAACTTAGCACATTTGCACTTCAAATATCATAAAAGTTAGTCTTTTAAAATAAAAGTTACTTCAAACTAAAGTAAGGTCGATTAGAATGATCAACCTAATATGTTTATATCAGAAAATGATAGAAACTCAAAACAATCGGACTTTGCAGCTTTAATAACAAATCCACTTCAAACATCGTCAAAGTTAGCCCTTGTAATAGAAGTTACTTAAAACTGAAGCAAGGGACATCATAATAATAAAACCTAACATATTTATCCCTCCAAAATAGCAAAAGGCATACAACTTTAGTTGTACTGCTCTGAAAAAAGATTGTATTCAAATGAATAAAATATTCTTCACCTAAAATTCACCTTCACCACTAGATAAAAGATTCACCCGGTACTTGTAGTACACGGGTGAAGACCAGCCTTATATAAATATGGGCGAAAATAGCGTTAGTATGGAGCAAGAAGTAAAATGCCTGGCACCAGTGTCAAATGGTTACTTATATCAGAACAGAGTTGGTGAAATGGGAGAGAATGCAAAAAGACAAGATGGCGGCCAGAGAACGCTGTTGATTTCACTTTTAAAGTGCATTATAGTATATGTTTTATTATATTTTCCAACTCAAAAGTAGTGGGTAAACATGAAGACATATACAAAGAATAAATGTTGCTTCTTAGATTGTGAAATTAGACTCATAAAGACTGAGTTCATTAGCCCGATTTTTTTTACCGTTTTTATATAAGGCTGGTTTTCACCCCTGTACTGGAAGTATGGGGTGAATCTGTTATCTACTTCACCACCAACTCAGGAGGTAAACCCCGAGCGGAGTACCCCAGTACCCCCCGGGACTTCCCGCCTGTCGTCCCGTGCAAGGGCTCGGGACTATTTTGGTTGACTGCTCGTCGGGCAGGCTTTGGGTACTGCTAGTGCTATGTACTACATTACCAGTCTGTGCCTCTGACCAAAGGCTCTTGCCCAACCAACCGGCACAGCGGAACAAAACCCGCTTTGTGCGCGCGGCTCCCCATCAAAGTTGATTGTTGATTGGTTGTTGGTGTTTTACGTCCTTGCAACATCTTAGGTCAAATCACGACGGTCTGTCCACCCGTCGCAGTCGGTGGGAACGTGTCATTCCCCCTTGAATCAATGCAATGCGAACATTGCGGACAATGTGGGATCGAGTCCCTCACCAGGCACATAGATAAACGATCCACCCCGTACTTGTATGTAGTACACGGGTGAATACCAGCCCTATATAAAAACGGTCGAAAATGCGGGGAAATGAAATCAGAGCTTAATTTCACAATCTAAGAAGCAACATTTATTCTTTTATATGTCTTCATATTTCCCCCCTACCTTATGCCTAGTACACACCTCCCGTATACGATCTAAAACTGCCCGTTTCGTGCATAAAACTGAGTTTTAGTCGTTAGGTGTGCGACCCCCGCGCACACTAGACGCTTGCGATTCGCGTATAAAACTAAGTTTTAGGGCTTACAACTCGAATCGCAACCGATTCGAAAAACGAATCGGCCCGTTCGAGAATCGGTATATGTGAGCGGTCAGTCGTATCGTATACGGTAGGTGTGTGCTAGTCGGCGATCGATCGCGTCGGGGGTTTTAACGCATCAGCCAATCACCGGGCCGGGAAGGGTCATGTGACCGTTGTCCATACAAAAACGATGCAAAATGGCGGACTGGACGAACGAGGCGGAGGTAGCAATGGTAGAGATGTGGCAAACTCTGCCGTGTCTGTTTGATGTGTCGTGCCAAGAGTATTCCAACCGAGTGAAGAAAGTTGGTGCGTTGGCGGCGATCTCCGCAGAAATTGGACAGTCAGGTACGCCCGTTTTTCCTGATAATATAGTATTTATTGTTTGTCATCATAGTTCTGAAATGCGCCGGTGGTTGAAAATGGCTTCTGCTAGGTCGTCGCTCTCACATGAAAATTACATTAAGTTATTGGTTATTGTTGTGTCGAACGGGCATTGGTTTTCAAGTCAAAGTTAGCGGGGTAACAGTAACACATCAGTAGAGAATAAATGTTCTTTCTTTATTTGTCTTATTCACGAAAAAGCCAGTTTTTGTGTCGTTGAAAAGTTTACAACAAAGGCTACTGCAAATTACCTGTTTTCTAATCGCGAAACGTAATCGCGGAACGGCCATAATGGCCATAAATAATCAGCTAAATGACCCACAAAATTGTTATAATCGTGAAACGGCTCGCGTTGTATGTCAACATGCCGAAAAGTTTTATACAATACAATACAAGACGGGTATAATTTGTTTTTACAGCGACGTCCATCCAGAAACGCATGACGAATCTCAGAACCCAATACACACGCTTTCGGAAACAAGCGGCCTCGGGTTCTGCAGGGAAGCGTCTGACCGCCCGTCAAAAATGGATCCAGACGTCGCTGTCGTTCCTGGCACCACATTTGCAGCGACGGCAGAGTGTCAGCAACCACCAACTACCGTCGCCAAGATGCAGTCAAGAAAGTGCTGAGGTAACGATACTTATCTAATTATCTAATTAAAACTTCAAAATTATAAAGTAATGGTGTATTTACAATTTATACACATTTTATTTACAAAATATACAAATATCTAATTATCTAATTAAAACTTCAAAATTATAAAGTAATGGTTTATTTACAATTTATACACATTTATTGTATCTGCTGTCGCACGCTTCATCGATTACCCTGAAACCGAAACAGGCACCCCGCAACACGTATTCCCAATCAGGATCCACATCGCCCCTACAAAAGCATTCTGAGAACATACGACAAGGTTTTAATTGGGCCAGCGCCCCATCGATACAGTACACACAGTCACAATAACCCCTAATACAAGCGTTGAATATGTCAATGTAGTGTTCAGTCCAGCTATAGCGACACTCCCTGTCCACTACCCATAGGGTGCATACTAATTCACCACTCTCCATGCGGGCTGGTTCCGGGCCAATTACCCTGAACCAGTCCTCGTTACGGGTAGCTAACTCCGGGTGCGATACATCAGAGCTATCATAGATGCGCACGCCCCCCCCGGCCTTTGTTTGCGCCTGTCCCTTTGTTGTTGTCTTCCCCGGCGGCAGTCTCAAGCACGAGATCCCTGCCCGGGTGTGTGTGTGCAGCACTGGCCTCTACCTTTGTTTTTCCTTCCATCACCACCGCTTCCCTTTGGTCGCCGTCGTGGCTTCCTGTGCTAATCCCTGTGGTTAGATTAGCCGCGTCGATTTCGCATCCCCCGTTTGTACAGTCATTTAGCCGCCCGATGGCGGTAACTTCAAGGGGATTACCGATGTAACCCCCCCCGGCCGATGCCGTCCCGTTCCTGGCGCGAGCTACCTCGGCGCCTTCCTCATTCATGCCGCCCTTACTGTAACCGCCTTCCGACAGTCAATATTTCTTCTGCGGGCATGCTTCGGCCACATGAGCCTTACTGCGACACGTTAAGCAGTGATGATCCCACGAGCATTTCTCACGCGTACAGCCGTCCTTGTTGTAGTTGTGTGCGAAGCACGCACCTTTCACCTTATGCTGCGCACTTCCCCTGATTTCACTTTCCTTACTGTGGTTGCCCTTAGGCTTCCGCACCTCCTTGTATGATTTGGAATTGTCCATATTAAAGTGCAGTAGGGACAAACCGTTGTCGCCCATTTTGAATGCCCGCAGCCCTTTCTCCTTCGCCTTCTCCCGTATCGCCATGTCATAGCCCCTATACGCCTCATCCGAGTAGTTATTGGTAGTAGCATGCATGCACATGTAGGCTAAGTGTCCTAGATAACCCATCAGTGCCTCAACATCCATGCCTGCCTTTTTTGCCCTCTTGGAGCCCCACACACACGCAGCGTACATAAGTTCATTATAGTTCACGTTTTTTACATTTTTTCTCCCTTTTGTATATTTATCCAGGGCAAACTTACTGCGTTTCTTGCGCCGGCGCCTCCGGCGCTCCCTACTGCGTTCTGTGCTGCTATCCGTGTCCGAAGATTCCGTCGAGGAACTCGACGAACCACTGCTCGGGCTTGAATCGTTGTCTCCTGTCTCCTGTCGCCGTCTACTGCTCTTCCGCGTCTTTCTCTTCTTCTTCTTCTCCCTCCTCTTTTTCCTTGATCGGCTCTCCGACATCTCGTCTTCCTCTGAACTAGTGTCCTTTTCTAGTTCCGCCCTCAATCTCGCCTTGCGTTTATCACGCACTCTTTGCGCCAGTCTGCGCCGCAGTTCTATCTCCTCTTCATCCGGCTCGACATCTATCACACAGATCGGTTTACTCACAGGATCATCTTTTTCATTCCCACCGCCGATCGCCATGCATCGCATCTTATCGACTGCCTCCTCCACACTTCCTGTATCGTCCCTGTTTTCCTCCCCCAACGGTTCACTTTTCACCATACGTCTCGATACCTTTGCCTTGACAACTTTGCATTTCGCACCACGTGGTGCCTCGTGCTCGTCCCCACAGCCTTGACACAGATCGATACCCATTGTGCACCGCTAGCAGTGTGCACCCTCCAGTTCGATTGCCCACGCAATCTTCCTCCCACTTGTGTAGTGCCTTAGACGTGGCACTCCTACGTGGCAGCGCAAGCTCCTGTAGTAGCGTAGCTGACACGTCCGTCTCAAGCAAATTTCCTGCCGAATGAATGCAGATACAGTGTCGCGTGGAGGCGACAAGGCCCAGCCGTGCTGCTGGAGCCTGGTGGGCGCTGCCCGGACACATCAAAGCAGCGCCGGGCTGCACCAAACATCAAAGCAGCATAGTGCTGCATAAACCACGTCGGCTTCAACGTCCCACCGGACCGTTTCACCAACGAATCAACTAGCCTTAGCTTTCAATAATACTTGCGTAACATGTTACACTCCTCTTTATTTACAAAATATACAAATATAGACTACGTATGAGTACAGATCGAGAAGTCTTGCTGGTAGTCTAAAAGTTGTACACTATTTAAGCCATATATACAGTCTAGATCATGGCCGACTGCCACGGGACTGACCCTGTCGCTGAGTTTACATATTCGACGAGGTAATCCCGTTGTGTCTTGGCCCGTTGCGTTGAGTTGGTCCCCGATGGGAATGTCGCCTGACGTAGCACGTGATCGTTTCTCCATGACCCGGGAGTAACCGAGTGCGTCGCAGGGTCTTCGTAGTCAGCTGTTGCTGTGGTGCCGATCTTTTCCCGCAGGAAATTGTGTAGGGCGCAGCCCGCCATGACGATCTTCTCGACTTTGTCTGGCGCTAATGCTATGTTCGTCAAAAACACTCGGAACCTGTTGGACAGGATTCCGAACGCGTTTTCAACGACACGTCGGGCGCGCGACAGCCGATAATTAAAGATCCGGTGATCCATGCGCATGTCTCTGTGGCTGAACGGCTTCATCAAGTAATCTTTGAGGGGAAAGGCATCGTCCGCCACAATGTAATGCCCCAAAGGCCGATCATCCCCGGGTAGTGGTTGGGGGGGTGGGAACGACTCGGTGTGGTTCTCCAGAGCCTCTCGAAGGGTGCATCCGGAAAACACGCCCACGTCACTAACCCGGCCGTTGCATCCCACATCTACAAAGATGAACCGATAGTCGGCGTCAACTAGGGCCATCAGCACTATGCTGAACGTGTGCTTGTAGTTGTAGTATGTCGACCCGGAGTGTGCTGGGGGTTTGATGTGTATGTGCTTCCCGTCCAGGGCGCCGATACAGTTGGGGAAGTTCCATCTAGCCTGAAACTGGTCAGCGACTTTCCTCCACTCCTCCGGGCTCGACGGGGTCTGCAAAAACAAAAATACAACGACACTTTAAATAAAGAAAATAAGAAATAAAGTTACAAGTTTTTGGCGACAAACTAAATTGTTTCTCTATTCACGCTCGCAGGTAAACCGTGACGAGACGGCTGACGAGGAGACAGGGACTGACGCCGATACCCCGAGTGTGTCATCGCGAAATCTGAGTATCGTCGCCGACGATCCCCCAGAGGTAGGATCCTTCCGCACCAACACCAGCACCCCAATGTCCAGCCAAGATTGGGTGAACCAAAAAAAACGCAAAAGATGGGAGGGCGACGGAGGAGATGACGATCTCATGCACCTGGTTATCAAGAACCTGGAAGACACACATGCCCCTCCAGACGACGCGCTTACGACTTTCGGCAAACATGTTACCAATAGGCTACGAACCATCACTGATCCAGAAGTGTTGATGGTAGTGCAGAATGACATTGATCAGGCTTGCTTCCGCGGGAACATGAACATTATCGCGGCGCGAAACGCGGCGCGCAACAGAACCCCGCAGGCGGACAGTGAAAACAGACCCGGACCATCGGGGACCGACGCGCATAGGCCCAGTGCACATAGGGCCGGTGGTGGCTTTTCGTTCGTTAACATGTTGGAATCAGATCAATATTCCGAGTATGAAAATTAAAATAAATTAGTCGGTTAGCGTTTTTTAGTCGGTTCCACTATTCAAGACAAAGATGTAGCTCATAGGGCCGTTACTAGGTCCTTTTCTTTCGTAAACATGTTGGATCAATATTCAGAGTTATACATTTTAATTAGTTGGTTAACGTTCTGTAGTCGGTTCCATTAGTCACGTTTAAAGATGTAGCTAAGAGACCCGTTACTGGGTCATTTTCAATCGTAAACATGTTGCAATAAGTTGGTTAACGTTTTTTAGTCGCGTTTAAAGATGTATCTCAAAGGCCCGTTACTGGGTCAATTTAATTCGTAAGCATGTTGCAATCTGATTAACCTTACATACTACCTTAGTTTTAGTTGGTTCCATTATATTTTACTCACACTGTGTGTACGCACAGTGCTAAAGATTGATTCTGATTCTGCTGTGGCAGAGTTGTTGTTACTGTATTCTATACTTGTTACAGTATTCTATTACAGTTGTGTGAAATTCAATAAATCCATATAAAACAATCTTACCTTGAAGTATTCGTTCTTCAGCGACTGGTAGATGGCGTCGCAGGTCTCGGGGACAATTTGGCCGATGGTGGTTGCGCCCACACTAAACAGGTAGCTGAGACTCCGGAAGGATTCACCTACAAACAAAATTAAATTATTTGGTTAGATATATCGGTTTATTTAAATTTCAGTTTATTTAAATTTCGGTTTATTTCAATTTGAATATATTTAAATGTGAGCTCAGAGCAACGATATTGTGATCGGACAGGGAGACAAATATGTTGAAAATAAAGTTAAGTCCTTACCAGTTGCCAGGAATCGCAGCGTGACGGCCAACCTCTCCGCAGCCGATATCGACGCTCGATATCGGGTGTTTTGGCGCGCGATACGACCCTCTACCAGGTGCAACAACTCGTCGAACTGATCCGACGGCATACGGCTGAAGTTGGTGAAGGCCTGTGGCTCGTCCCTGCGTAGACCAACCATCAGGGCATTGAATGCTCCTAGCTCCGATCTTTGAGCGATGTGTGGCCGAACCCACACATTTCTAGCAATCTTCCGACGTCGTCGGCGACGGCGTACGACAAGCAAAGCAAGCGCAATAGCCACGGCTCTCTTTTGAGCAGTTGAACGCGGCGCCATGTTGCTGCTCAGTTTAAACGGCTCAAAGAGGTTCGCGGCCCCGACGCCAGTCACAGCGATAAAAAACAACTTGGCGCCATCTAGCGTTGCTGACCGATGGCCGATCAACAACTGCTAGGAGGCGCTGATGCGAGTGTAGTTCGCGCTAAATACACCAGGTTCGTGGAACGCAGTCGCGAAACGGACGGTATATGTGCGCACACCCGATCGGTATATGTGAGCACCCACTGCCATCAGTTTTAAGTCACAAACGGGATGGACCGAGTCGTGACGGGTTGCGTCGGCCATCCAGTTTTAGTGCGCGAATCGTATACGGTAGGTGTGTACCGGGCATTAGAGTTGAATAATATAATAAAGCATTTAGTTTATAGCCCTATCACATTACGACGCTTCTCGCCAACGTGCGTCGACATATGTGATTTTTTTGGCACAACGTCGGGATACGTCAGGAAGTGTTACGCGCGCATAAGGCACGCGTTGGTATTCGTTGATGAATGGCGATGGTTGGCCAGGGTCGGCAGCGCACGTCAGGGGATCGGCAAAGTTTTGTGCTTGCACAAAACTTTCGACGTGCGATGACGCACGGTTGCTAACATTATGGTGACGTTAGGGGGACATTGAGATACGTTGCACGCGCTGGAATAACTTTATGCGAATTGTAGGCACACACAGCGTGCACGTGAGGCTCGTTGTGCCAAACTGTTGCTTTTTTGTTTGTTGTTTTACGTCCTACCAACATCTAAGGTCATATCAGGATGGCACGCCAAACTTTTTAGTTATTTTTTTCTCACAACATCGGCCGCACGCTACCAATACGTGTGTTACATGTCTCGACGATTAAAAGTGATTTTGCGCGTTGCCGGTGCGCCGGCGAGAAACGTCGTAATGTGACAGGCCCATTAATAAGATTTCAAAGTGAAATCGACGGCGTTCTATGGCCGCCATCTTGTCTTTTTGCATTCTCTCCCATTTCACCAACTCTGTGCCGATATAAGTAACCATTTGACACTGGTGCCAGGCATTCTACTTCCTGTTCCATACTAAAGCTATTTTTGCCCGTATTAAACTACGTTGTCGTTCACCCCTGTACTGTAAGTACGGGGTGAATCTTTTATCTACCAGGCATGATGCTCTCGCTTTTTGCAATACCCTCCCGACCGGACGCGTTGGCCGAATCGGTAAGAGCACAAGCTACATGTGTAGAAGGTCGGGAGTTCGAATTCCAGCCTAGTCAAACCAATGACTTAGAAAATTTATACTTGTACCTACCCAGCCTGGCGCTCAGCATTACTAGGATAGGGCAAAGGATTGGTTAGCTCAGTGTCAGGATAATGTAACTGAGTGGAAAATTAGGTCATGGTGGCCTGGTCTCCCAGTAGGGCAGCACAATAAAGTTGTCATCAGTTTGCCATCAGTTCGCACATTCACAAGTTGGTACCCATCCTGATATGATCTCAGATGTTTCCAGGATGTAAAACACCAAACACGCAAACAAATGTAACGCCCTCCTACGGCACAAACCCCAATTTCAGGATGAAAATTAAGTATCCGAACAAGGCCCAGTGATTCATCAGCCTTTACATGACAAATCAAGGCTATGTTCTCTGTGGCGGAGTGGTTAGAGTGTCTGACTTTTTTCTAGGTCAGACTCCTAATCTGAAGGTTGGTGGTTGGATTCCCTGTGCCCCCACCTCTGCCAATTTGGATTTCCACTGCTGTCTAATGGTGAAAACAAGTCTATTCAGGCTTATCTATAATAGGCAGTATAAATCTTCAAGAAAAAAAAAAGAAAAAAATGTGTGTTGCGTCACTATGCCCTGACTGGATTTTACAATGGGGCGCCACCTGGTAAGGGACTACTTACTCACCACAAGCCAACACATCACATGCTTACTGTGAATGCCACATACTGTGTATAGAACTAGAAGGCCTTACCTGGTGACCCATGCTTATTGTTTGTTCTCCACAGGTCCTACACACAAACACACATTAAGCCGCAGTAGTTGATAGCAATCCCGAGAAGTATTGGGCGACCTGGGGACCTGGTATGTGTGTAGAGCGAGTATTGGCTTATTGCAATATTATCATTGGGACATTGGGGAGTGAGCAAATACAGTCTCGGAGCGAGGCATTACTATCAAACCGTTGTACTAAATAGTGCAGCTAGGTACTCGTTGTTCACCAATATATAATGGTTTATACATAACCTATATATAGTGCAATATACATAAGCTATATATAATGACATATTCATAACCTATATATAATGCAATATATATATATATATAACCTTATATAATGCTATACACATAGTCTATGTATAATGCAATATACATAGGCTATATATAATAACATTCATGACCTATGTACGATGCAATATACATAACTTATATATAATAGCTCTGTACATAACATAAATATAATGGTATATACAAAACATATATATATAATAGTATATAGTGGATATAGTAGGCCTATATACAGTAAACCCTCTAAATCGACCTACCTTGGGACTGACTTTAAGGAGGTGGTCGGTTTAGGGAGTTAGAATAGGGTTACAATGGTATTGTTGAGACCCAAATAAAGCGATCGATATAGGGGAGTGGTCGATCTGTGGAGGTGGTCGGTTAGAGAGGTTTTGCTGTATCGTATATATAGTATATATAGTATACATGATATTCAAAGAATATATAGTATATGGGTCACTCTCCTGAAAAACTGGTCAGCATGGGATGTGATTTTAAAACATCAATAAAAAAACTTCCTACTTATTTTTTACCTTATACTTTTCATATTCATGCTCAAATTTGATGTAAGAAATAAGGGAAATAAAATAAATGTTGGTCCTTTTAGTTATGAAGTGTTTTTGTACAAAAATAAAACCCATTTTACAGTCAGCCATTTGTAACATGACATATGGGATATGGTTGAATCCTTACTAACATATTGTATTGCATTGATATATCAAACAAAACAGTTCCTAAATCAAAAAGGGAGTATTTATTAACATGTATGCATGCTTAAATTTCAAAAAGAATTATTTGATGTCTTCAGAAATAACATTACAAATTTCCTTCACAGATGTAACCAGTGGTACAGATATTGTACACTAATTATTCAATATATTTGTTATCAATATAAGCACTACATATTTCTGTATATTATGCCACGATTAATATGCTTCTCAGTATGAAATTATTTAATTCTGCTTAGATTGTTATTAAGCAGACTGTGTGGTGTCCTAAACATGTGTTACATCTGATCAACACATGTTATACTGCCATAAGACAATCATGGACTACACCTTTATTTCTTTCTCTCATCAATGTATATTTTACATAGATATAAAGGGGAGATTTCCAGCTTTCATTTGCAACCAACAAATGTTAAAAATTCAAATATTAGATTTAAACTCTCCATGTAACACTTCTGGCCAGTTTTCAGGAGAGTGACCCATATATAATATACATACGCATATATCTGTGTATATATATATCTATATATAATCTGTCTAGATCTATGTTATAAATGAACACAAAGAAACGTCATAGCGGGGGCCAGTTGGCCGGCCTGAACTACTAATCAGATTTGGAAAAACTCCAAAATTCATAGCAGGTAATTTGTTTGCATTACACCGGGAACCAGCGTAAGGGAAAGCCTCAAGAGAGCAGTGTATGGTGTCCGATTTTCAATGTCCATGTCAAATTTTATTTTGCGTGTTTTCACTTAAAGTTGCATAGTCCGATGGTTTTCAGTTTCTGACATTTTTCTGAGATAAGTATATAAAATTGATCATTATAATCTACCTTACTTTAGTTTGAAGTAACTTTTAATTGAAATGGCTACGTTTTTTTTTTTTTTTTTGGTCCATCAGTTGTTTAAGCATGGGAAATTTCAGTCATAGACGACTGGTCTTCCTCATTCCACTGCTGGTCGATAGAAAGTCCGAGCCTACACTTTTACCGACCCAAGGGATTTTTAACCTCCCACACCACATAGACATGGTATGAGAGCAACCGGCCTTTGATGATGCTGTAAGTTAAACACAGATATTTGAAATTCAAACATGTGAAAATAATGTTGGCAAGGACGCCAAAACTCTGATACCATAGGCTTCTGCAGTAACAGGTTCTATTAAATCGACTCAGTGTTCCCTTCTATGTGGCAACACATACTTAATAAGTGCATCAGTATCTCAGTTAGATATGTAGAATCAAATCTAGATAATTGTTTTGATTTTTTTAAATTTGATGCTTCATCGGATTGTGCAGCTTTAGCTTTCTCCAAATTACTTCCAACTAAAATAAGGTAGATTATAACAATCAACCTAATGTATAAAGAAAATGTAAGAAAACGGAATATGCAAATTTAATGATAGGAAGCATTATATATATATACATTATGCATTGATTTGAACCTGCATATTCAAATTAGATACTGGTGTTCTCTGTGGCGGAGTGGTTAGAGTGTCTGACTTTTTTCTAGGTCGGACTCCTAATCTGAAGGTCAGTGGTTCGATTCCCTGTGCCCTCACCTCTGCCAATTTGGATTTCCACTGCTGTGTATAACCTACAGCGTCATCAAAGGCCAGTTGCTCTCATACCATGTCTATGTGGTGTGGGAGGTTAAAAATCCCTTGGGTCGGTAAAAGTGTAGGCTCGGGCTTTCTATCGACAAACTGTCTAATGGTGAAAACAAGCCTATTCAGGCTTATACATGATAGGCAGTATAAATCTTCAAGAGAGAGTGTATGTATTAAGCATGTATTGTTGCATAGAAGGACTTACTAAGTTAATGTATTAAAACCTGTAACTGGGTGAAGTGTGTATGGTGTCAGCATTTTGACGTGCTGGCCAATATCTGTGTGCCAATGTGTGTTGGAGGTGGGTATGTGGGGTTTTCATTTCAAATGGGTTAAATGAGCGGGTGGTGCTCATTTGCTGTCATTGCTGAGGGTGCAGAGAACAGGGAAGCAGCCCCTCCCACCTGCCACTCACACCAAGCCATCCCATTGGCCAACCCCCCAAAAAACCCTCGATCAATCAACTTCAACCTCTAAACAACCCCCACAATCCCCCCGGCGAGCCACGGCACAGCCACTCGCACCCTGCCCACCATAGCAGCAACACCTCTTCTTAACCCACCCACCCAAAACCAATGCACTTAACTCGATCTTTAAAAATAAACCCGAGCAAACGAAAATGAACGAAAAAACGTGAAAAAAATAAAACGATTGACCTGATAAAAAATTGAAGCTAATATGATTGAAATGTTTGCATTGATGTAGATTTGATGATTGTTACATTGTTTCATGATTGATTAATGATTGATTGATGACTGATGATAAAATGCTGGTCTTGATCCTTGAAATGTCCTCTATGCCTGATTAAAATGTAAACTTGATTAAATACCATGTCGGGCCTTGTTACCGGCCAATCATTCCTGCAGGGAGTAGAATTGAACTATTCTGCCAGTCACCCTGTCTGTCATGGAAATAAAGTTGTGTTATTCCCACCCCCTGCTTCTGTCTTCTCTGGGCCCCGGGTAGAATGATCTTTAATGGACACTGTGGAGAGAGTGGGTTTGTACCATGTCAGTCACAAGTGACGTCATGACCTAGATCACCGAGGTTAGTTTCTCAGACTGCGCACAACAGGTCAATGGTTGATTTAGGTATGTAAATATGTAGAATCAAATCTAGATAGTTTTTCTGGTTTTGAAATTATTGATGCTTCATCGGACTATGCAGCTTTAACATCCTTTAAGATATTTGAAGTATAAACATGTAAAATTAGTTTTGTCAAGCACACCAAAACATTGACACCATAGGCTTCAGTAGTAACGGGTTTTAATAAATTGACTCGTCCTGATATGACCTCAGATGTTGCTAGGACGTAATACAACAGCTAGCTAGTCTATGGAGTAATACCTGGGCCCATATCTATGAGCCAATTTTTAACCGGACCGGGGTTAAAGGAGGGTGCCAGGTTAGCTAACCGTGGGGTTCCAAATGTGTCACGGGGGATGTATGTGACCAAAGCGCAGCTTGGTTAGCTAACCGATGCGCTATTTATAGATTTGGGAAATCCCTCTGCATTTTGTAGGCTCAAATATATTAAATGCTATCATATTTAACAGAATTACATATGCAATAAGTGAAATTTTATCAATTTAACCCTAAATTCGAAGCGTTATTAAGGCTACCGCCGCATTGGCGGCGATATTAATATTTATATTTTCGAATCGACGAACGTAAAGTAAACTAATCGCCGCCGCAGCCGCATCGACGTCGCTTTCCATACTGGCGGCAGCGGCGGTTTGTTTACTGTACGTTCGTCGATTCGAAAATATAACTATTAATATCGCCGCCAATGCGGTGGTAGCCTTAATAACGCTTCGAATTTAGGGTTAATTTGAATAAATTTCACTTATTGCGTATCTAATTCTGTTAAATATGGTCGCATTGAATAGATTTGGGCATAATCGGTGCCTAACCCCACCTTTGACCCTGGTTTCGCTTGGGGTTAGTGCAGGCGACTTTAACCTCGCCGAGTTAGTTTAACCCGGACACATACATACGCAGTTTTCGCCGCTAACCCGGGAAATCTGCATGACGGAGGGTTACGACTGCTAACCCGGGCTCATACATATAGGCCCTGCTTAAAAAAGTGTGTCAGTATCTAAGCCTTTTGAAGTCCAATAGCCGATGAGATGAAGATCAATGTGCTCTAGAGGCGCCGTTAAATAAAACAAGGTTTTTCTAATTCTAAGTTGAGTAACTAAAATCAAATCCAAATAATTGTTTTGATTTTGAAATATTGACGCTTGATCGGACTATGCCGCTTTAGCCACTCACCTCAAGGTGGGCATCGCCCGACGACACCCGCCCAACCGTGGAGAGAGAAGGGGGGTCCTCCTCCAGACTCCCTCGTCATGCACCGCGCTATGCCGGCCGCAGGGTCCAGTCAGTGTCCATCCAGGGTGCAGCAGCAGCAGCAGCAGCAGGAAGGAGAGGGAGTGAGGGCGGGGTGGAGTGGGGGTGGGGTGTGAGTCTAGCCGGACTCTTCCCCAGGTAAAGCGGTGGGTGGAGAAGGCGCGGTAGTAGGTCTACCACGTGTAGTAGGTCTACCACGTGACGGTCAGGGCGCGGACACTGTCCGGCGCACCCCTCCGACGCCTGCCGTCCTCTACCTACCGGGTCCGCCCTGATATGACCTTAGAAGTTGCTGGGACGTAAAGCCCCAACCACCTCTACCTACCTACCGGGTAGTTCCAAAGGAATCTTAGTGAAGCGCCATGTTGGAAGAAGCTGGACACCCCCCGCCCGCCCCCCCCCCCCCCCCGCCACCCAGGTCCCTTCCCGACGGGCAACGCGCGCGCTGGGTGCAGAAGTCCTCAGACCGGAAACAAGCGGAACGCTCCCTCTCCTTCCTCCACACACAGCTCGTAGTCTCCACGGTCTCACAACCACTCCCACGTCTGCCCCCTCATTCTCCTCTTCCTCCTCCTCTTCCTCTTTCTCCCTCCTTCTCCTCCCCCTCCTTCTCCTCCTGTTGCTCCTACACCTCCCCCTCGTTCCCCTTCTTCTCCTCCTCTTCAACCTTTCCCTCCACCTCCCCCTCTTCCTCCTCCTCCTCCTCCTTCTTCTCCTCTTCCTCTTCTTCCTCCTCCTGCTCCTCCTCCTCCTTCTCCCTCCTTCTCCTCCTCCCTCCTTCTCCTCTTCCTGTTGCTCCTACACCTCCTCCTCTTTCCCCTTCTCCTCCTCTTCACCCTTCTCCTCCACCTCCACCTCCCCCTCTTCCTCCTCCTCCTTCTCCTCCTGCTCCCTCGTCCTCCTACTGTTCCTCCTGCACCGCCTACTCTCCTTCCTCACCACCTGTGTTCGCGCTGTGGAACTCCGGCTGGTTTCTCACTGTCACACTGTCACACTGCCACGTCGTCTCACTGCCACACTGCCACACGGTCTCACTGTCAGACTGCCACGCCGTCTCACTGCCACAGTGTCAGTGTCACACTGTCTCACGTGTGTTCACGCTCTGGAACTCCGCTTAGTTTCACGCTGTTGCGTGTCGCGGCTGCCTCAACTGCAACCGGACCCGCGCGACACTTGGGTGTCTTGAAGCTGCTGTCGCGGTGCATTCTGGTCCTTCGCTGGTTGCATGTGGCGCGGTCAAGGAGGGCCTGCCAAGTCCAGCGTATTCGGACATTCAGCGCGGGCGTGTGTGAACGTGTGTGAGAGAGTGTGTGCGCGTGTGTGTGGTTGTGAGTGTGTGTCTGTGAGTGGGTGGGTGCATGGGTGCTGTTTGTGTTTTTGGGGTTTTGCATCTTAGCAACATCTAAGGTACATCGGCGGGATGTGTGAATGGCGCGTGGGTGGGGTGTCGGACCAGGCTGAGAAATTAACAATTGTCCAGGCAGGGATTGCATTGACAGAACCCACGTGTGTGGGCTTGGACTTGTGTGATGTGGGATATAGAGGATTTGGAGAGAGTGAGAGAGAGAAAGAGAGAAAAATAGAGAAGGGGCGGGGGGAGGGAAGGGAGGGGGCAAGGGAGGGGGCAAGGGAGGGGGTGCTACGGGGGTTGCCTGCCTCATAGGCTGTAATCGATTAACACGACCCGGGCGACTCTGGTCACCCGAGTCGTCAGAATTTCAAATCGAACACTGCGAGTGGAGTCGAGAAATACACGTGACATGTGCAAAACTACCCGACCCCAGTAACCCACCTCTTGGCTGGGGTTTGCAAGGAGCGATGACATCACATTTGCGCTGGTACCGTCCTGCAGGATAACAGCCACTGGTACCAGTCATACATATTTTTTTTTGGTAATAACATAGATTAATGAAATGGAAATATCACTAAACTATGCCATCATAAAAATAGTTAAATCATATTTTGCTGTAATTATATCGGCTACTAAAAAAACCAATAAAAGGGCCACCATTTTTGTCACCCGAGTGTGGAGAAGCTTATTCGATTATTCGACCCAAGTCTGCAAAAAGTGGCTCGGGTGACCAGAGTCGATTAATCGATTACGCCCATAGTGGGAATTGCTTGGGACATGAGGGTTCTGCCGGATTATCGGGTAACTAATGCAAACATGGCACACTACTGGAGTAAGGAAGTAAACTTCTCGCAGTGCTGATCTTGGTTTGTTGGTGGATGGGGTGTGGATGTGTTGATTTTGGTATGTTGGTTGGTTGGTGGGTGGATGGGGTGTGGATGTGCTGATTTTGGTGTGTCGGTTGGTTGGTGGGTGGATGGGGTGTGGATGTGCTGATTTTGGTGTGTCGGTTGGTTAATGGGTGGATGGGGTGTGGATGTGTTGATTTTGGTGTGTCGGTTGGTTGGTGGGTGGATGGGGTGTGGATGTGCTGATTTTGGTGTGTCGGTTGGTTGGTGGGTGGATGGGGTGTGGATGTGCTGATTTTGGTGTGTTGATTAGTGGGGTGTGGGTGCTGATCCTGGTTTGTTGGTGTGTGTGGGGGGTGTGCTGATCTTGGCGTGTTGGTGGTTGGGGTTGGTGTCAGGTGATTTTGGTGTGTTGGTGGGTGTGGGGATGGTGATTTTGGTGCATTGGTGGTGGATGTGGTGTGGGTATGATTATTTTGATGTGTTGGTGGTGGTGGGTGGGGTGGTGTGGGTATGGTTATTTTGGTGTGCTGGTGGAATGTGGGTATGCTGAATTTGGTGTGATGTGGTGGGTGGGTGGGGTGTGGGTATGCTGATTTTGGTGTGTTAGTGTGTTGGTGGTGGGTGGGTAGGGTGTGGGTATGCTGATTTTGGTGTGTGTTGGTGCGGTGTGTGGGTATGCTGATTTTGGTGTGATGGTTGTGGGTGGGTGGGTGGGTGTGGGTATGCTGATTTTGGTGTGTTAGTGTGTGGGTGGGTGGGTGGGTATGGGTGTGGGTATGCTGATTTTGATGTGTTGGTGCGGTGTGGGTATGCTGATTTTGGTGTGTTGGTGGTGGGTGGGTGAGGTGTGGGTATGCTGATTTTGGTGTGTTAGTGTGTTGGTGGTGGGTGGGTGGGGTGTGGGTATGCTGATTTTGGTGTGTTGGTGCGGTGTGGGTATGCTGATTTTGGTGTGATGGTGGTGGGTGGGTGGGGTGTGGGTATGCTGATTTTGGTGTGTTAGTGTGTTGGTGGTGGGTGGGTGGGGTGTGGGTATGCTGATTTTTGTGTGGCAATGGGTGGGGTGTGGGTATGCTGATTTTGGTGTGGCAATGGGTGGGGTGTGGGTATGCTGATTTGGTGTGTAGTGGTGGAGGTGGTGGGTGGGGTGTGGGTATGCTGATTTTGGTGTCGATGGGTGGGGTGTGAGTAGACCAGTGGGTATGCTGATCTTGGCTAGTGTGAATTTATCGTTCATTGAGGAGATAATCAGGTATGGGTAAGTAAACAATACACATTTCCAGTTTACATAACACATATAATTAAATAATAAGCAGATCATTCGAAGTCAATTGAGTTTGAAATATTTTTGACGGCGACCCTTCTATATTTTTATTTTGAAATTAACCCACATATATATATATTATTTTACCTCGGTAAACAGCCTCAGGCTAGCCTCAGGCTAGGGAGAGGTAAGCACGTCCGGTACCAGCAATTAGCATATACAACTCACGACTGGATAACGTGTCGTTGGGTTGCTCCGGCAAAATTAGTCTACATACAAGCAAATACGCAGTAAGTATAATAAAAACTGTGGTTAGCTTAATTATGATGCATTAGAGCATCATTATGGAAAGTTTAGACTTTCGTTGGTCCATTTTGGACGAGTTATTTGGTTATAAACAACCAAGGATAGAACACTCGAGTGGGTTTCTCGAAGGAACCAAACCGGTCATTAGCGGTTATGTCAACACCCGGGTCACCGTGTGACTATGGGTAGAGATGTGGGTTTCGCCCTATCTCATGTGGAAATTCTCTCGTACTCTAATAGAGAGTAATGTTGGAGATGCTCCTGGGTTTCTTTTATAGACTCCCCTAGACAAAACTTTTTCAGGCGTTTCTCCGAGTTTCGTAGCATTTTCTCCAACTTGTTGACGTAGTAGTCACAGGTGGGAGAAGTGTGCGGAACAGAGGGATGGGCGGGCCGATACACTGGTCCCGACCCCGCGTAAGGTTTGGGCTTGACCCACAACCCACGCACAAATTTAGCTTATTACGCCTGTGTTATAACGGTATAAACACGTTCTTTAACACCAATAGATGTCCAAATGAGTTTGAAACAACCATATTGTGACATATATATATATACCGGGACTGACCAAAAATGTTTGTTTCAGCTCCCGATGGCCACGAAGCGGAGTAAGCGCGGTGCAGCAGCAGCCGAGGGGCGTGTTCCGAGTGGAGTGGACGAGGAGTACGACTCCTCACCTGTGTTGTCGGCAGGGCCGTCGACACAGCCCCGGGCGCATATCCTCTCCGACCCGGACGAGGACGCAGTGCCTGATGTGCCTGCGCCTCCAGATTGGGAGGCTCGCTTTGCAAGATTGGAAAGCCACATCTTGACTGCCAAATCGCCTGTGTCTCGGAAGCGGCGTAGGCCGAGTGTCCAAGAGGATTCATTTGAGGATTTCTTGGACACAGACTCGGCGGTGGAGCTTAAGGCTCCTCCTCCTCCTTCTCCTAAACGGAGGAAGAAGAAGAAACAGGTGATTTCTTCGGGTGATGAATTCACCAAGGAGCGGGCAGAGTCTGGTTTGCGCAAAAAGCGGAAGACTAAGTCCAAAAAGAAGAAGAGGAAGAGGAAATATTCTTCTTCTGAGTCGTCCACTGAGTCTACTTCTACGGAATCAGACTCAGACACCATATATGAAGGGGTCTATGCGGACATTGGCACTAAAGTGGCTAAGAAGGTGGAGAAGCCAAAGGCTAAGCGGGTTAAAACCACTACGCTTATGCGCGAGACCGTGAATGGTCATTTTCGCACGTTCAAACCGGCGGAGGTTATCTCCAAGTTAGGAGATGAGTTAACAGGCATAAAGGGTGTTCCCAACTCCATCATTAAAGAAATGGATCGGGATGTCAATATGACGGATGACCGTAAGAAGTTTGAGGATGTGTTGCACACAGTGCATAAGGCAGTGTTGGCTACCCTAACAGCTATTGTTCCTGTGGCTAATAGGATGCAGAGTGAAAATAAGTTCTCGTCTTTGGCTAAGACAATGGACAAAGGCATTGCAGTGCTAGCGGCGGCAGGTAATTACCTGTCGTTTCGAAGATATGAAAATGTCTTCAAGTCAGTTTGCACAGATGCTGGCAAAGAAGTGGCTCGCTCTAAGAAGGTTACCGATAATGAGGGGAAGGAGTTTACGCTCTATCTTGCTCCAGAGCCGATTAAAGGGAAACCTTTAGATAATACCAAGATGTTTGGCGGTCAACTACAATACCTCTATAAAGAGGTAGAGACTGCAGCCAAGAGTGGCAAAAACATGGATGGCAAGAAGAAACAGGAAGTTCCTCGTTTCAAAAAGTCACGAGGGGATTTTCGTCCACGACGGTTCACCAGAGGAACCAGACCGAGTTCAAACTTTGGTCAAGGGTTTCGGGGCCGGGGCGCTCGCCCAGGCTGGACCGACAACACCGCACGGCCAATAGGTCGAGGGTTCAACTCGTCGAGACCTTTCCCCAGGGGCGGGTCCAAGTAGAGGTCCAAACACAAACTTTACAAGTCCCTGCAGCCTCTAAAAACACACAAACTGTAAGCAACTTTGTGGCTGGTAATATTAGTAATCATATTTCTGAGTGGCACAAAATTACTAGTGACCAAGAAATTATAGAAATAGTTAGGGGTGTTCAAATTCCCTTTACACAAATTCCTGTACAAAGTATAATACCTTTTCCATATAACATTCAACCAGTTGAACGAGACGCATTAACTAAACAGGTACATAAATTCTTTGAGAAAGGAATTATACAAAAAGTGACACACTGTTCAGGACAGTTTATTTCAAACATTTTCTCGAGACCGAAGCCTAATGGTGATGTTCGAATGATCCTGGATTTAACAATCCTTAATAAAAGGGTGGAATATCGACATTTTAAAATGTTCTCTCTAGATACGGCACGAGATCTGATTACACCAGATGCGTGGATGGCTAGTGTTGATTTACAGGATGCATATTATACGCTTCCCATAATGGAACAATACCGAAAATTTCTTCGATTTATTTGGGATAACCAACTCTATGAGTTTACCTGTATGCCGAATGGCTTAGCTTGTGCGCCACGTTTATTTACTAAATTGCTTAAACCTGTTTTCTCGGTAATGGCGAGGAAGGGTCATATAATGTTTCCATACATAGATGATTCTTTTATTATAGCATCAACACAAATTGGTTGTGTGAATGCAGTTTTGGATTTATGTGCATTACTCACTAAATTGGGGTTTTATGTACATCAACAAAAGTCAGTGTTTAAACCAACAAAACAACTCAAATGTTTAGGGTTTATTCTGGATACACAGTCCCTTACAGTGTCGATAACAGAACACAAACTAGTTAAGTTTATGACTACAGCGACTCAGCTTATTAAGTTATCAAAGCCAAAAATTAGACAGGTTGCTGTTCTTATTGGCATAATGACCTCATATGCACCTGCTGTGTTATATGGGAAGGCCCATATTAAGTCGCTAGAAATAGATAAAAATTTAGCGTTAACACGAACTAAAGGCAATTTTGAGCGAAAGATGTTTATTTCGCAAGAAGGGTTACAGGATATTGGATGGTGGATGCAACATATAGCAAGTTCACCAAATCCAATCCGCATGGCGGAACCTAATACAGTAATTACTACTGATGCTTCGTTAGAAGGTTGGGGAGCTCATCGAGATGGGGTCACAACAGGAGGTAGATGGCTTGATGATGAAAAATCAGACTATATTAATGCACTAGAATTGCGTGCTATTTATCTGGGCTTACGTAGTTTAGTAAAGATAAATAAATCACAGGTTAGAATACTAACTGATAATACTACTGCCATGGCATATATTCGTAACATGGGTGGAACCAAATCAAAGTCTTGCAATCAGTTATCTAAACTGATTTGGAACTGGGCACAGGCTCAACAAGTCTGGCTGACTGTAGCGCATATTCCAGGGTCACAAAATACACTTGCAGATTATAAAAGTAGAAATTTCCATGACCATTTAGAGTGGTCTCTCTCTACACATTTGTTTAACTTCGTTTGTGAAAAATGGGGTACACCTGAAGTTGACTTATTTGCATCACGAAATAATAACAAGTTACCCTGTTATGTTTCTTGGCATCCTGAACCGGATGCTTGGAAAGTAGATGCGTTTGCTATTACCTGGGAAAATAATTATTTTTATATTTTCCCACCATTTAGCATTATCAGCCGAGTAGTGAGAAAAATCGGCTTGGAAGGGACACATGCGATACTGGTGGTGCCCGATTGGGACACGCAACCTTGGCTGCCAGCAGTTTCACAACTGGCAAAAGATCGTATACGATTCCCAAGAAAACTCGGGAATCTGACGCACCACGGACCGCTAGTGGTTCACGGCGACGTGTCAACGACGCCCCTATTGGCATTCCTTTTCTAAGGAAGCAGCTACAGCAATTTGGATTGGACAGAATTACTGAGGATAGGATAGTATCGGATGCCTGGAGGCCAGGAACTGTCAAAATGTATACAACCTATTTAAAGAAATGGGGTGTACATTGTTTGTTAATGAAAGTTAAACCAACAAATCCAAAGATTTCACAAGTAGCTCGGTTTCTTCGTTCTCTAGAGGATGAAGGACTTTCCTTTGGATCGATTAATGCGGCGAGGTGTGCGTTATCAATTATATTACCTAGAATTGATGGCGAAACAGTTGGAAAACATTATGTTTTTTGTTATTTACTTCGTTCAATTTATCAAAGGAATCCTCCAAAACCAAAGTATAGTCGGTTTTGGGATGTTTCTATAGTATTTAAGTTGTTTCAGGCTTGGCCTCACAACTCGTGGTTAGATATAAAACAGTTAGGTTTTAAGGTCGCGGTCCTGTTATTGTTAGTAACCGGACACAGAGGACAGACGATTGTTGCTTTATCCTTAACTGGATTAGAGATAGACAAGCAACAAGCTACGTTTGATTTAGAAAAATTGCTCAAATCGAACACGTTAGGTGACCCTTTATCAACGGTTCACTTAGACTGTTTTCCGAATGATCGGAAATTATGTGTTGTGTCGGCCATACGGGCTTATATATACAAGACAAAGGATTTACGTGCATCACAACAACTATTAGTGAGCTTTATAAAGCCACATAAGGCGATTTCACGAGACACACTTGTCAGATGGACAATTACGGTGTTGAAATTGGCTGGAGTGGATACGAGTAAATACTCTTCCCACTCAACTAGAGGAGCCATGGTCTCCAAGGCACGGGTGCTTGGTATTTCTGTGAAAAGAATACTAGCGCATGCAGGCTGGAAGACGGCTAAGTCGTTTGCAAAACATTATAATAAACGACTAGAAAAGCCTACCGGCGTTGCAAAGCGTCTTCTCGCCAACTAACAAGAATAGGTGAGAACAAAAATTTAGAATGTTATAATAATAAGAAAGAATGATATTAAGGATAAAAATGAATTATGTAAAGGTCTCCCTAGCCTGAGGCTAGCCTGAGGCTGTTTACCGAGGTAAAATAGTATAGTTATACGAGTCTTACCTTGGTACAGATGATGGATAACTGTTGTTTTACCGAGGTATAAGCCTCGGATAGATGTGGGCTAGGGCCCTCCCGCCACACCCTGCCACATCTATTCCGTTGGTGTACCTTTTCGGTAAAGTAATAGTATCCATTGTTTGAAAGTCATTTTTATCCTCAATAAGTAGGTTAAGATTGCTGGTACCGGACGTGCTTACCTCTCTCCCTAGCCCACATCTATCCGAGGCTTATACCTCGGTAAAACAACAGTTATCCATCATCTGTACCAAGGTAAGACTCGTATAACTATACTATATATAAATATGTATAAATATGAATATGTATAAATATGAATAGACATGTATAAATAGGTAGATATATACAATATATATGTTTACATATTTTACATATGTACAAATATGCATACATAGGTATACATATACATAATTATGTATGGGGGCGGGTGGGGTGGGGGAGGGGGGACACCCCCCCCCCCCCCCGCCGGCCCACGGCCCCAGGCACTGCCGTCTCCCCCTCCCCTCTCTCGCCTTCAACCAATCAAACCGCGACACTTCCATCTCACCCCTCAGCCAATTAAAACACATCACCTTCTGGCTGACTCCACACCACATCCAAACTGGTCAGGATGCCTCAACCTGCCGAACTGACCACCTCCCAGCTCCAACTTTACCCACCCACCCACACCTGCCTTTGATTGGCCACCGGTCAATCAACAAACACTCAACAACAAATGAATTAACTTAAAAAATATCAATTACCTTTCAATTTAAAAACACAACTGACACCCGAGCAGTTAACTATTATCATATAATTCATAAATAACTATCATCTTCTACACTTAATGTTAATTTTCTCATTAATGTATACTTGTACTGTATATATGTTCCTTCTCTCTTTCGCTCACTGAATGTTACCTTGCTCATCTGTCTCATCCTCCCTCATAACATTCTCATCCCCCCCATCCTTCTTAATAGCAGGACCTTCGCTCAAGCGCTCCACGCCCACCAGCCTCACTCATGATTGTATAATGGCGCGGGTGGGCCGCACCGAAATAAAAGTATTGTTTTACCCAACCCAGCCTCTGCCTCAGCTGTGTCCGTGAGCAATGATGTATAAATATATGTAAATATATATAAATATATATAAATATATATATAAATATATATATAAATATATACATAAATATATATATAAATATATATAAATATATATATAAATATATATATAAATATATATATATATATAAATATATAAAAATATATATATAAATATATATATATACATATATATAAATATATATATATACATATATATATATAAATATATATATAAATATATATAAATATATATAAATATAAATAAATATATATAATATATATAAACATATATAAATATGTATAATATATATATACTAAATATGGCTAGATCTGTATAGACATGTATACATATATACAAGTATATACAAATATATGCAAATATATATAAATATATTTACATTTCTCTATAATTAAAGTTTTCTTAAAGTTGATTCTGCCAAGACGACTTTGCAGGCCTGGTGCGTTATGACTCCGGGATGTGAGACATTTATTAGTAGTCCACGACGCCACCCGCCCACGTACTCCCACCCTGGAGGAGGGACAATAACACCGGCAAGAGGGGTGTAAGACGGCCCATTGTCTTCAGGGACCGTCTGCCCGAGATGAGATAAGCTGAGACAACCACGGACGGTTCGGGTGTGCGCTGATGGGAAGCGGCCCCTATCGGGTGAAGAAGGCGGCGTGTGGCGGTGTGAGGGTGGGGGGCATGCGGGAGGGTTGTGGGAGTTGGGGGAGGTGACGGAATCGGGAGTAGTGGGGTGGGCTGCGGGGGGAGGGATGGGGCTGAGGGAGGTGACGGGATCGGGAGTAGTGGGGTGGGCTGCGGGGGGGAGGGATGGGGCTGAGGGAGGTGACGGGATCGGGAGTAGTAGGGTGGGATGCGGGGGGAGGGATGGGGCTGAGGGAGGTGACGGGATCGGGAGTAGGGGGCGGGGGGGGGCAGAATGTTGGTTGGTTGGTTGTTGGAGTTTTGTCTCCTGGCTACATTTAAGGTAATATTAGGATGGGTACCGACTTGTGACAGTGCCCATTCATGGCGATTTTGTAGTACTGCCCCACGGGGAAATCAGGCCACCAGCACCGTGACCGAATATCCCACTTAGTCTCATTATTCTGACACTGAGCCAACCAGTCCTTTCCCTATCCTAATAATGCCGAGTGCATAGCTAGGACACGATAAGTGCCAATTTTGAAGTGATCGGTTTGACTCGACCAGCATTCCAACCCGTGGGTTCGAATTCCACGATCTACCAAAACCGTAGAACGACGCTCAACTGATTCTTCCGTCTCGCCTGGTTGTCCGTACTCTTTGGTGCCATCCTACTGGGCGTGAGGTGGGGTAGAATTAAGCTGACAGTGGTCTCCAACCTGGGCCGCGTTCAGCGTCTGTCTCGGAGGTGCTTCGGCGACGTCTCGGCGATGCTTTTTGGCTTATTTGCATTCAGGGTGCGTCTCGGTGACTTCTCAGCGATGCCTCCCTTTTCAATCAGGAGACAAAAAGCGCCTTGAAAATGGCCGCCGTGTCCAGTGGTTTCATCCAATCACAGCACAGCATTTCCATTGCAAATGGCCACCGCCTATGGGGGCGGCCATTTTCGAGACAACAAACTGCCTTTGCCGTTCAGACTAGCGTGACGTCAGGCCCGTCACCGAGGTGCCTCCGAGACGGAGCCTGAAGGCGGCCCAGATGCACTATGAGGCTATTGTATGTAAGACAGGGTCTTACAAGATGATGGCCAGGGTGGAGGTCAGGGGCAGTTATTACCGGCTTTACGCAGACCAGGCACTTTGCATATGTAGATTGGCTGGTTGGGTAACTGGTTCTCGTTTCCCCCAGTCGGATGGCAATTAAGCAGCGGCCCCTACCTGGGAACATACTGCAGAGGATGGATGAAATTGATAATGAAACCCATCAGACTGCAATGCATAGCGCACAATATCATATATATATATATATATATATATATATATCTAGATATACATTTATGATCTTGGTTCCATTGGATATATATATATATATATGTATATATATATATGTGTATATATCTATATGTATACATATATATATGTATATATATATATATATATATATATATATGCATAATTACATATACAGGTTGTCTCAAAAGTCTATTTCCAAAAATAATTGGGATGACGAAAAACAGGTTTAAGACATGAAAACTATATTTATTTCAAAAGTATTTGCTGTAAGGAAATACTGCTTGACATGGCCATCAGTCTCCCCACCAGTCCCCCGCCCCCATCAGTCCCCCCCATAAGTCCCCTCATCAGTCTCGCCATCAGCTCCCCCATCAGTCTCCCGATCAGTCCACCCATCAGTCTCCCCATCAGCCCCCCCATCAGTCTCCCCATCAGTCCCCCCATCAGTCCCCCCATCAGTCTCCCCATCAGCCCCCCCATCAGTCTCCCCATCAGTCCACCCATCAGTCCCCCCATCAGTCTCCCCATCAGTCCCCCATCAGTCTCCCCATCAGTCTCCCCATCAGTCTCCCCATCAGTCTCCCCATCAGTCTCCCCATCAGTCCACCCGTCAGTCCCCGCATCAGTCCCCCCATCAGTCCCCCCATCAGTCCCCCCATCAGTCTCCCCATCAGTCTCCCCATCAGTCCCCCCATCATTCCCCCCATCAGTATCTCCATCAGTCCCCCCATCAGTCCCCCCCCCCCCATCAGTAGCCCCCTCATATGTCTCCCCATCTCTGTCCCCGTGTCTACAACGGGGCTCCTGGTTCTATTCAACTTGCGTGACTTTCAACTGATGTCTGCAAACTTGCCCGATTACCCCCTCCACGATTACCCCATCCCACCCCTCCTTACACACATACACACTCCCCCACAAGCCATGTTAGCTGACATGAACAACAAATTAGGACCAGACGGGATGGCCAAATGAGTTAGAGCGTCCGTCTCCCCTGTTGGTAGATCATGGGGTCGTGGGTTCGAACCCTGGTCGAGTCAAACCAATGACTTAAAAATTGATACGTGTCGCTTCCTAGCCAGGCGTTCGGCATTATTAGGATAGGGCAAGGACTGGTTGGCTCGGTGTCAGGATAATGTGACCGAGTGGCATATCAGGTCATGGTGCTGGCAGCCTGGTCTTCCAGTGTGGCAGCACTATAAAGTCACCATGAGTGCACGCTGTCACAAGTCAGTACCCGTACTGATATGACCGTAGATGTTGGTAGGATGTAAAACAACAACGAACAAACAAAAAAACAACAAATTAGTAAAGTGTCATCTGACTGTTCTCTCTATAAATCATCTATTTATGTTTGCTCGGTGAACACTACATATAACCTGCCAGCTGCTTCGTATCATTGGCAGCAGAGCGTGCCTTTGTGCTCCACGAGGCGAAACTCACTGTGTGTCTACTGTCACCGGTCCTTGTAGGCAGATTAAGTGGCTGAGGTGTGGTTATTACTCTCCTGGGGAGCTGAGGGAATAGTGCCAACACTGGAACCTTCCTTGTCAATTATCATCTTTACTTTAGTGAATAGCGATTCAGGTGAGATAGAATAGAAACGTGATATATTCACAAACCAACAGGTGAGTTTTCTGAGTGTGTATTTCCTTGAAAGCATTTAAGACAAATGTTCTAATTCATTATCGTGAACGATGGTTCGATAATAATACAACAAAGTAAATTTAAACACTTGTCATCATGACTATGGCATACGCTGTCGATAGTGTAAAATCTCCACCAATCAATTTACTATGTTGAACATCATTGCACATTTTGTTTACCCCTGTATATCTATTTATATAATATATGTATTATATGTTATATGCAATATATATAATATACATTCCAGTGTGCGAATGACATTATCCGCGACACTGGGGAGGTGGGGTGGTGGCGCCACCTGTCCCACAATGAAGAGGGGTCACCCATAAAGTAGTACACAACATCAGGGTGGCCAATAAGGAATATTCCCTTATGCGAGTATATAATATATATAATATATGTAATATATATTACATATAATATATATAATATATAATATATATATATATATAATATATAAAATATATATAATACATATAATATATATGGGTCACTCTCCTGAAAACTGGCCAGAAGTGTTACATGGAAAGTTCAAATCTAATATTTGAATTTTTAACATTATTTTGGTTGCAAATGAAAGCTGCAAATCTCCCCTTTACATCTATGTAAAATATAAATTGATGAGATAACAAATAAAGGTGTAGTCCATGATTAAGCTATGTCTTATGGCAGTATAACAATTGTTGCTGAGATGTAACATATGTTTAGGACACCACACAGTCTGCTTAATAAAAATCTAAGCAGAATTAAATAATTTCATACTTAGAATCATATTAATAATGGCAAAAATAATTCCCAGGCATACTTTATTCACTGAATAATTAGTGTACAATATTTGTGTGGCATCCACACACCACCGGTTACACATGTGATGGAAATTTGTAATGTTATTTCTGAAGACATCAATTATTTTTTTAAAATTTAAGCATGCATACATATTAATAAATACTTCCTTTTTGATTTGGGAACTGTTTTGTTTGATGTATCAATGCAATACATGATGTTAATACAGATTCAACCACGTCCCATATGTCATGTTACAAATGGCTGACTGTAAAATGGGGAATTTTGGTACAAAAACACTTCATAACTAAAAGGACCAAAGTTGCAAACAGTTTATTTTATTTCCCTTACTTCTTTCATCAAATCTGAAAAAAATAAGTAGGAAGTTTTGTTATTGATGTTTTAAAATCCCATCCCATGCTGACCAGTTTTCAGGAGAGTGACCCATATATATAACATATATTGGACTGGTGGCGGCGCCACTCGTCACATGATGGGAGGTGTCGATAGAGAGTAGATGTACGGTAATAATAAATGGATAATAATAATAACAATGTGTCTTCCCCGCGTTTCTACTCACATAGTGTTTATATATGACCTATACTAATTCAATATATAACATATATACAGTATATAAACTGTATACATTATAAACAATATACATAAAATGTACAATATATGTATAATATACATAATATATAACACTGACAGTTGTCTAGCTCAGCGGATGCTGAGTGGTGGAACATTTGGTGAATAATAAGGCAATAATATGAGAGTATAACGATCCACTTTACATTTATACTCAAATAATTCGTAATGCATCACATAAATACATAGATGCAGATCAAAAGGCACTCTCACGAACCCGTAGTAGCCTTTACTGAATGGTTGGGAATAATCGATGGTATCTAGGAACTTCGGTTATTTATATTCGCATAAGTCCTTAGACATCACATACATATTTCTGTTGCGCTTGACATATACAGAGATTGTATTCTGACGTATATGCCAATAGATGGCGTTCATGTATCGTACATAGATACAACGTAGTGGAGCTTTAAACAGAGGTTGGTATGCAGGTATTGCAGGTATTGCAATACCTCAGGGAGTTTGATGCCCCTGCCCTGCAGAGTTGTAAACCACTGCCTTGTGGTACAGGTTCTTGACAGAACCGAAGGCTAAGGGAGCAAACCCTAAACAGAAAATCATGTCACTGTGGCAGCATTAAGGGCGGTTGATGTATGGAACTCCCAACATCTCCCGACCAGCCACTGCAGGGACAAATAGTTTTGCGCCTGCCTTGACATGTTCTTGCCAGTGTGAAACCTCTATTTGCTCCCCGAGAGAGTGGTAACTTGCAAAAGCCAGCAGCACTTCAACACTTTTCCAGGCAGCTTTCATGAAATGTACAACCGCATGAGAGTGGCAGTCAAGTAATGAAAGCAGTCTTTGTCTCATCGCGACCGACAGCATGATGATGATGATGATGATGATGATGGTGTGGAGAAAAAGTCAGCAGCATCAGGAGACATCCACATCTACATCCCCCTCCTACCCCCACCCACTCACACACATAGCTTGTCTTGGGAGCTGCTCAGAAAAGCTCAGCTTCATACACTCTGCTAACGATTAAAGGCGGTGTCTGTTAGGCTAGACAACTGCTCGCTGGGATTACCCATTGGGCGGTCAGATAGTGCACACTCAGGGATCACGTATCAGCGCTGAGAATGTATTCAACAGAGCGATGTGTGAAGGAGATACCGGTGTTGTCGATCAAGCCTATTTCATACTGTGATATACTGTACGTGTTACTTCAGTTATGCCCTTTGTACTTCAAAGTAGATATAATCAACTTAATATATGCATGTACACACACAATTACGGCGGAAACTTAAGGCTATGCCATTATGTAGCCCTAAAGCTGCATAGTCCGATGATGGCAAGGGCGGTGAGAAGGATGACAGAGGCAAGAGAGGTGACGGCGGTGAGAGGGTTGACGGCAGTGAGAGGGGTGATGGCGGTGAGAGGGGTGATGGCGGTGAGAGGGGTGATGGTGGTGAGAGGGGTGACAGTGGTGAGAGGGGTGACGGCAGTGAGACGGTTGACAGTGGTGGGAGGGGCGATGGCGTTGAGGGGGGCGAGGGCGGTGAGAGGGGTGAGAGTGGTGAGAGGGTTGACGGCAGTGAGAGGGGTGACGGCAGTGAGAGAGGCGAGGGCGGTGAGAGGGGAGAGGGTTGATGGCAGTGAGTGGGGTGACGGCAGTGAGAGAGGCGAGGGCGGTGAGAGGGTTGACTGTGGTGAGAGGGGTGACGGCGGTGAGATGGGTGATGGTGGTGAGAGGGGTGACGGCAGTGAGAGGGGTGACGGCGGTGAGAGGGGTGATGGCGGTGAGAGGGTTTACAGCGGTGAGAGGGGTGAGGGGGGTGAGAGGGGCGAGGGTGGTGAGAGGGTTGACAGAGGCAAGAGGGGTGACGGCGGTGAGACTGTTTATGGCAGTGAGATTGTTTATGGCAGTGAGATTGTTGATGGTGGTGAGAGGGGTGATGGTGGTGAGAGGGTTTACAGCGGTGAGAGGGGTGAGGGCGGTGAGAGGGGCGACAACGGTGAGAGGGTTGACAGTGGTGGGAGGGCGACAGCGGTGAGAGAGGCCAGGGCGGTGAGAGGGTTGAGGGCGATGAGAGGGGTGATGGCGGTGAGATGGGTGACGGCGGTGAGAGGGGTGACGTCTGTGAGACGGTTTACGGCGGTGAGACGGGTGTCGGCGGTGAGAGGGGTGACGGCAGTGAGAGGGGCGACAACGGTGAGAGGGTTGACAGTGGTGGGAGGGCGAGGGCGGTGAGAGAGGCGAGGGCGGTGAGAGGGTTGAGGGCGATGAGAGGGTGACGGCGGTGAGATGGGTGACGGCGGTGAGTGGGGTGACGGCTGTGAGACGGTTTACGGCGGTGAGAGGGGTGACGGCGGTGAGAGGGGCAGCCGCGGTGAGAGGGGTGACCGCGGTGAGAGGGGTAACGGCGGTGAGAGGAGTGACGGCGGTGAGAGTGGTGAGGCCAGTGAAAGAGGTTAGGGCGACGAGAGGGGACGGAGGCGAGAGGGAGCGGGGAGGTGAGAGGGGCGCGGATGGGCGGGAGAGGGGAGAACCGCTAGAGGTGGAACAGGTGCGAAAGCCCCGCTGGCCAATCAGGCGGATAGAGAAACAATCTCTTACGTTCGTCCACCCAAGGACGAGTCCAAGGGTGGAGCGGGTGTCATTTAACTGTTATCAGACTCCCGAAAGCGGTGCCCGAATCGCCATAGCGCATGCTTCCCATGCTGAAGGTTGGAAGTTCGACTCCCGATCGAGACAAGCCAACAACTTTCAAAATTCATCCTTGTCGCTACCGAGTCTGGTGTCTCGGTTTTACTAGGATAGGGCAAGGCCAGGTGACATCAGTGTCAGGATAATCGGGTCATGGTGCCAGTGGCCCAGACCCTCAGTGGGGCAACACTATAAAGTAACCATGAAAATGCGCACTGTCACAAGTCGGCACCCGTCCTGACAAGTGTCATGATAATGTGATTGAGTTGGAAATCAGGTCCCGGTTCCAGCGGCCTGATTTCCCAGTGGGGCAGCACTATAAAATCACCATGTGTCCATCCACCCGCACTGTCACAATTTGTTACCATCCTGCTATGACCGTAGGCGTTGCCAGGACGTAAAACAACAAACAGAGAAGGAAGACCGTCCCATATGCCTCTCCCCACGAGCTCGCCCTTTCGCCATCTCGGCTCGATGATCTATGTGAGTTATGACGTCACGGCGGTAAATTCATACAGCAAGGAGGCCACATCGTGTGAAGAGTATCAATTTACCAACCATTCGCCGACAGGTGTTCCCACACATCACTATGCTACTATTTTGTTAGCGGTGCGTTTCGGTAGGGTGTGATTTAAAAAAGGCTAAATGTATTTAACCGTTTTCAATCCAAGGGTTACATTGTATTAACACATTCATATGAATGAATATTTGTGAATTGATTGCACCTGATATTTGAATATTGAGTTTACCTCAGCTGTCGCTTTAGATAATCAGTTTATGACTATTTTACCAGCGTGTAGGTACTAAAAATCGATAAACACCTGGAGGAAGACCATTCAAAAACGCACATTAATGCTCTTCATACGCCATTGTACAAGGTATGGATTGCGCTCTGAGAGGGGTTGAACATCATTACAACAGGGACCGACTGAAAATAAAGTCGATGAACACCTGGAGAAAGAGCTTTTAAACTACACATTAATGCTCTCCAACAGGCCATTTACCCACAGATGTCGGCAGACCAATGACTCGACGTCGATAACCTGCTAGTAGCACACACTTCCGGCAGTAAAACCCCAACAATATATTCTGATGGATACCATTTTTTAGTTTGTTTTGTTTGTTTGTTGTTGTTTTACATCCTAACATCTGAGGTCAGATTGTGACGGGTGCCGACTTGTGACAGTGCGCACTCATCGCAACTTTATAGTGCTGCCACACTGGGAGACCAGGCCGCCAGCACCATGACCTGATATCTCACTCAGTCACATGATCCTGACACTGAGCCAACCAGTCCTTCCCCTATCCTAATACTGCCAAGTACCTTGGCTAGGAAGCGACAAGTATCAACGTTTAAGTCATTGGTTTGACTCGACTAGGGTTCGAACCCACAAACTCATGGGTTTGGATCCCCCGATCTGCCAAAACAGGAGATGGACACTCAACTCCTTTTACCATCCCGTCTGGTTAAATTTGTTGGTTTACCAAAGAAAATATATCAGTTGATTGTTAGGAAATGGGGCCCACTCATTTATGTGGCTTTAACCTGACTTAGTTTTTTTCGCCTTCAATGGGTCCACGTGGAGAGTCTTCCTCCTGCCATGTTGTAAAGAACAGGTACTGATGCGACGCAATATTCCTCCGCTGCCCACTTTTTCTTTCTCTCTTTCGCTTAGCTCTGAACTAACACGAAGGAGGGAATGCTTTTTTTTTGTATGTCGCCTTCTGTCAAGGGTGAGTTATTTAAGTCATGTTGAGATGATATAAGGCGATTTATCGGTATTGGTCAAGTAGGGTATGTGAGAAGATGCAATCTTTCCCAAATCCTAACCTCCCTCCCTCCATCCCTCCCCACCACTCATACACTCAATAATAGCGCCGAAATGAGATTATAATTTGCAAAGGATCTTGCTAGGTTTATCCAAATATAAGGATATATATTATAGATGTATGCATATTATGTGCGCGCGCAGGTGCGCGAATGTTGGAGCTGTGGGTAATGTTTAGTAGGTGATTAGGATTTGGAGAGATAATGTGTCCTTTAGATATCTATACTCGCATACTTCCTTATGCATCACACTTGTATTGTGGATACGCAGTTCCTGGTACCTTCCGCCAAGCCTTTCTTCTAACCAAACTATTCGAAGTTATACTCCACAATCTCTGGCTATCGAGTTGGAACAAGAAACAATAATAACATATGTTTAACTGGACTCACACCAAGTGTAGTAAAAGCTGGATTGTGGACTGTTTGCAATCTACAAACAGCTACAAGGCATAAACAGCTTTTGTTGTTGTTTTACGTCATAGCAAGATCTAAGGTCATGTCAGGACGGTTACCGACTTGTGACAGTGCGCACTCATAGCGAAATGGCGAATGGTAGACAGGAAGTGTGAACACTTATTTGTCTCTCATTTTTGCTTGAGTGCAAGTAAATATGCAACACAAGGAATTATTAGTAGCATGTGGTGAATAAGGGGTCAAATTTCCCTGGATCATCAGCCCATGCTTTTTCTAATCTGCTCTTGAATGAATTTATTGACTTGGCATCAATAACATTTTGTGGGAGACTGTTCCATATATTTTTGATCCTGTTTGAGAAACTGTGTTGCCTTAACTTTGAAATGGCTCTGGGTTTTACTAGTTTGAGAGTATGGCCCTGACTGCCTTCTCTTTTATTCAAGGTGGAAAATTGGTTCATATCTATTTCATCATAGCGACTTTATATTGTTGCCCCACTGGGAGACCAGGCCACCAGCACCATGACCTGATATCCCACTCAGTCACATCATCCTGACACTGAGCCAACCAGTCCTTGTCCTATCCTAATAATGATGAGCGCCTGGCTAGGAAGTGACAAGTATACATTTTTAAGTCTTTGGATTGACTCGACCAGGGTTCGAACCCACAATCCCATGGTCTAGCAGCATGGGAGACGGACGCTCTAACTCATTCGACGACCTGTCTGGTGCAGGCATAAATAAACAAGAAGCAAGTAAACCTAAATTGTTACTAAAACTAAATTCTGAAGATTTAATTCAAATTGGATGAGTGCTGCCCAGGGATGAAAACAAGTGTTGAGACACTTATCCGTTATGGGGAGGGTAAGTAAGTCCATTACTACAAAAAAAAGAGAAATAAAGTTTTGGTCAACATGTAAGGAAACCATGACACTATGCTATCGATGAAGATGCATAGCCGAAGAAAGCATAAACTTTTCAAAACCATAATACTTCCCTGGATTTTATTCCGCATATCCATCCAACTAAGACACTAGTGTACTTATTAAACACATAGCAAGGAGTACTGAGTCAAGTCAATACCCTATGAACAACGTATGCGTCATTTGAAGATCCCAAGCATGTACTACAGACGGGCCCGGGGGGATATGATTGAAGTATTCAAATATCTCCATGGTATCTACAAGACAGGCGGCCCCCTTATCAGAGACTCCAACACCAGGACCAGAGGGCACTCCCTGAAGCTGAGGAAGCGGTACTCCAGACTGGATCTGCGACACAACTTTTTCGGCTTTAGGGTGGTTGACCTGTGGAATGACCTGCCGGAGAGTGTCATAGCAGCGGAGTCGGTGAACTGCTTCAAGTCCCGACTGGATGCATACTGATCAAGCATTACATATATCTTGGAGCCAGTGACAGTTACTA
>JASIRB010002475.1:0-17500 GCA_030323885.1 Branchipolynoe longqiensis | reverse complement strand
CGTAAAACAACAACAAACAAACAATAACAAACAAACCACTCAGTCATATATTAATTGACAATCAGCCAACGATCCCTTGCCTTCCTCAGTAGTATTAGCGAGTACACGTCTGGTAAACTAGTGACCTGTGCCGTCTCCAGGTACTCTGAATATAAATCTGCACAGTGAGTGAAAGCAACGGCCATTGAGGCGTGGGCGAGTAGGTGGCGCCACGTGCTCGGGTCATGAGGTACTAGTAGATGACCTAATGAGTAGGTGACCAGCCACCGATTTAGTGCCTGGGGAGTAGATGAATCTTCCAGCTTATTATACTTGTACAATGGCTTATACAGCATATATATATCTAAGATCATGTATGCATATGTATATAACATATATATATAGTTAGTATATTTATATACGTGTATAAAATCATCGGTATGAGGTATTTCTTATTATTATTATGATCCGTTATTGTCCACTAACAGACCCAGATCTATTCACTGCGGCACTCATTTGGCTATGGCGGCGCCGCCACCGGCAGTTCTTGGTACTCATTCCTCAGAGTTGTATAGATCACTTGCTGTATATATATATATCCTTGCAAATCCGGACACAATACGGTCCTTACCACATTTATTGCTAGTGGCTAATCTACTTAGTCCGATGGAAATATCTTTCAATGACAAAACCTATCATCGGTTGCAGATGTTTTTGAAGCGCCACCACATCGGACCGCGGATGCTGTGCATGCTGCCTACTACTTCCAGTCCTTAATGGATCACAAACAAGCGGCGAGCGCAGATAAGAACAGAGCAACAGGAGAAATCACTGGGGCAGACATACATACACTCCTGTAACCAATCATGGGGCGCTACCTGGTGGGGAAACGATGAAGCCTGAAGCAGCAGATGACTAGTCCAGACTCCAGCAGTCCATGACTGGGGAGTGTTGTGGAGCATGGGGGTATTCCAGGCTATTACACTCGTATAATTCTTATGCAATATATGTATATATACACATATGCTTTTGTTTGTTTGTTATTGTTGTATTAAATCCTAGTAACATCTAAGGTCATATCAGGATGGGTACCGACTTGTGACAATGCACACTCATGACAACTTTATAGTGCTGCCCTACTGGGATACCAGGCCACCAGCACCATTATCTGATATCCCACTAGTCGCATTATCCTGACTCTGAGACAACCAGTCCTTTCCCTATCCTAATAATGCTGTGCGCCAAGCTAGGAAGCGACAAGTATAACTTTGATAAATCATCGGTTTGATTCGACCGAGAATTTAACTCCCGACTTCCACACGGGATGCCTGCGCTCTACCCATTCTGCCACCACTTCCGGTGCGATGAGAATTGGGACTCCCATGGAATTGGCATGAATATCGGTCCATAGATTGACCTACTCGATGCTCATATCAGATGCTCATCGGACTCAAACCCCATAGGAATACCATAATGTGTTTTATTGAGTGACTTTAGCGCTCAATGCTTATCTACTTTGGTTACTAGAACTGTGTGTGTTTGCCATATAATGAAGTTAGGTTTTAAACGGTACAGTATTGGCCAATCAAACCGATTTGAATATTGTATAAGTTCATCACAGGAGCAAATTACAATTTTATCCCAGGACGGATGCTTTGTTTACCGTTAGCTACGTTGTTGTTTACGCCTGGGATGTGTATGTTTATTACTGAATATGTTATGTTGTGTGCCGCTGAATGCTTTATATTGTTCACCATGGGGAATTTATTTTAATGACATATTTCTTGTTACAAATGGAAGATCATTTTTCTCTACCTGCTTTGCAATTACATCAGGCTCAACGCCCAGCTTCTTAATTATATCAATGCAGATTTCAAAAACGCTAATCCTTTCTCTTTTAGGCCGAATCTTAATATTTCACTTTTCCTGATTGAGGGTTTCAGTTTCCAACAACGTTTGAGATCATGTTCCCCATGCCATCACATCGGACAATTTGGATTGCTACTGCTGTGTATAACTTACATCATCATAAAAGGCTAGTTGCTCTCATACCATGCCTATGTGGTGTGGGAGGTTAAACGTCCCTTGGGTCAGTAAAAGTGTAGGCTTGGGCTTTCTATTGACCAACTGTGTAATGGTGAAAACAAGTCTATTTATGATAGGCAGTATACATCTTTGTGAAAGTGCCCACTCATGGTGTCTTTTAATTTTTATCGCATTCGGATACCATGCACCCACCAGCCCATATTCATATTGTCCTAACACTCAGCCAGGCAGTATTTGCTTTATCCTAGTAATGCCAAGTTCCTGATAAGGCAGTAAATGTGAGAGTTTGTGGATTAAGCGGGTGTTGACAAATCGCCCCTCCGTCCCCATGGAATCGATCCCCCAACCTGTCGGTCATACAGGCAGGAAGTTGACTCAGTGTTGGTAGATCGTGGGGTCGTGGGTTCGAACCCTGGTCGAGTCAAACCAATGACTTAAAAATGTATACTTGTCGGTTCCTAGCCTGGGGCTTGGCATTATTAGGATAGGACAAGGACTGGTTGTCTCAGTGCCAGGATAATGTGACTGAGTGGGATATCAGGTCATGGTGCTGCTGGCCTGTTCTTCCAGTAGGGCAATTTGCCATAAGTGCGCACTGTCACAAGACGGTACCCCTCTGATATGAACTTAGATGTTGCGAGGATGTAAAACAACAAATGAACGAACAAACGAAGCAACCACTCAGCAATATTGCATGTAAGTTTACTTCCATGCCACGGTATCTAAGTCCACTTAGATGACCAACGGGAACTGTTCACTGTGCACAACCAGAGCAGTTTTCTACCTTGGCCTACAGAAATGCGGTTATGGCATGGTATAGCATGAAACTGGAAAATTGTCCAAAATTAGTTCTTACCATTTAAAAAAAAAACACAACTTAAAACAAGTTGTTGCAAATAGCACACTGCTCGGCGAAAGAACGAAACGCGCCTGGTAGTGCAATAAACAGAGCGTATTATATATACACTGGAAAGACCTGACACAAATCCTATGAGGAAGAAGAGGCAGCAACAATGATATGTAGACACCTGCAGGGGTCACTGGTAAGTTAAAGCGGGTTGCCAACGAGCCATGCGCTGAGGCAATGTCTGCCAAGTGTATGGTGACTGGCGGAATGGCGGGAAAGGCAAGGCAAGGCAAGGCAAGGCAGCAGCCAATCAGAAGTCAGTGGGCAACACTCATGGGTTAGAAAGCTGGTCGAGTCAAGCCAATGATTAACAAAATTGCTACCACTCGCTTCCTAGCCAGGCGCTCGACATTATTAGGATAGGGCAAATACTGGTTGGCTCAGTGTCAGGGTAATGGTTGCGTGTTGGAGTTTTACGTCCTGGCAACATCTGAGGTCATATCAGGACGGGTAATGTGACTGAGTGGGATATCAGGTCATGGCGCTGGTGGCCTGATAATGATATCCCCAATGGCGCAGCACTATCAAAGTTGCCACTAGTGCGCACTGCTACAATTCGCTACCTGCCCTGATATGACCTTAGATGTTGCCAGGACGTGAAACTCCAACAACAAACAGTTCATAAGTTTATAAGCCTCGTTCTGGCGCACAGTTTCCAGCATGATAAGACCCGTATGTGCGCGGATATGAGTTCTTGACGGGCCTAGAGGGATGCACAAGGCTCCACTTAGGGGTGAGAATATTACAGCTGCAGGGCCTACTGTAGAGCGTGGCCTGGGGGGGCCACTGACCCTCGCTGTTATTACCACAATGTCAACAGCATGGTGCTGTAATCGTGACAGCTGCCTCATGCATGGTTCAGGTGCCGTGTGTAGTGACACGCGAATGTTTGGTTGTTACGGTCGTACATCCTGGCAACTTCTATTGGGGACAATGACAGCATGCATAAATGCAGTGAGCACTAATGGTGGCTTTATAGTGCTGTTCCCACTTTGAAACCATGCAGACAGCACAATGAATTAATATGCTACTCAGCAACGCTTGTCTAACAGTGACAGTGAGCCAACTGTGACATGAGTCACTGTATAGAATGTTATAGAGCATAGGTGTGAAAGGTGTCACCGTGTTGTAAGCTCAAAACATGGGCGTAGCAAGTGTCACATATAGGAATACATGCCATGAGTGTGACATGTGATATCGTAGGGCTGTATTTACCATGAATGCGACCGGTGCAGGGATGAAAGATCTCCGGCATTTCGCGGATTTCTGCTATTGTTGATATTCACTGAATAAGTTTGCAAAATATCAATATATTTTACTATATATGGCAAGAGTTTATTAGTTTGAATTATGTTCTTATATGACCTTAGATATTGCTAGAACATGAAGCCCAAACAATTACGGGTTAGGTAAGGGCGATAATATAGTCACAAGAACGTTCTCTGTGGCTGAGTGGTTAGAGTGTCTGACTTTTTTCTAGGTCAGACTCCTAATCTGAGGGTCGGCGGTTCGATTCCCCGTGCCCCCAGCTCTGCCAATTTGGATTTCCACCACTGTGTATAACTTACAGCGTCATCAAAGGCCGGTTGCTCTCATACCATGTCTATGTGGTGTGGGAGGTTAAAAATCCCTTGGGTCGGTAAAAGTGTAGGCTCGGGCTTTCTATCGACAAACTGTCTAATGGTGAAAACAAGTCTATTCAGACTTATCCACAATAGGCAGTATAAATCTTCAAGGATGAGTGTACACTGTCACAAGTCGGTATCCATCCTGATATGAATTTAGATGTTTCCAGGATGTAAAACTCCAACAGCCAACCAATCCTATCCACACCTACATATGTGGCTCTTTGCCTGAGAGTTCAATGCAGACTACCACAATAGCATTCATTTAGACTCTATGGAGCTGCAGCTAGTGGGCAGTGTTCGTAAACCTCGGGCGGCCTGGATATTGGACGGATCAGATCAATGCACGCACACTCCCTCACATACACACCCGCCCCCCTCACCCCCAACCCCTCCCCACACTCCATCCCCATCCTGGTGATGCTTAATCGATAGGTGGTTAGCTGTGAGTGAGACGAACTTGATGTAAACTACAAGGCGTAGAATCTGTGGCAGAATCCGGAAAATGACGATTATAAAAATATTATGTATGTTATATAATAATAAGGTCTTTTGGAAAACGCTATAAGCGCCAATTCAAAAAATAGTTTGCAATGCCAATGCCACGTAGGAAGATCGTGTCTGTTATCGAAAAGAGCTCTTCTATTATATATACTGTGTAGACATACATATAATAATGAGCCTGTCTCAAAAGGTGATAACTCTTTTTTTTGGTGTCCATTGTAACGATTGACACAAAACAGCACAGAAATGGTTACACTGAAAAAACAAGGAGATTTGCTTCAAATCAATATGTATTTTATTGGGATTATGAAACACCATGTAAAAAAGAAATACGTTTATCCTGAGCAAATTCAGAAGCAGATAGTGTGTTGATCGTTACAATGGACAAGGTTTTGTCCCATATTGCTTAGCACCTTTTGAGACAGTCTCAGTATATATATATATATATATAATATGTTCTATAATTCATTACAGGAGTATAAACAAAGGACAAACTACCTCCTAGTTAATCCTTTACTGAGCAATATGCATGTCGGCTCAGTGTAGTTCCAGATTTCGCCGCTGGCGCCCTCAGAGCATGATCAAACTCTAACATATACCGTCACTGTGGGATGGATTTAAAACTATGCGTACTGCTCGGCTGGACCTTTATCAGCAGCTTGTGTACTGCAATGCATAGTTTAATTTCAGCATTTTGCCACTGATACACATATTAGGGGAATCCTACCGCATATGAGATCTTTGCACCAACAACAAAAACACCACTGTTCAAATGATTATCACTACCTTCCAATTGATTCTGAGATGTTTTCCATTCTATGTAGATGTGTTCGTTAAATTCCACATTTACACCCACTAGATTTTAAGCACGTTGTACTGTGAATGGGGGCTTTGTCGACAACACGATGTAAAATCACGCCAAATCAATAAATTGCCATTTTGCCGGTCTGCAGTGTACTGCTAGGCTATCATGTTTTATGAGGATTAATATAGGTGGGGGAAGTGTCAGCTATTTCTCCCCCACTAATTCAGGAATAATTACTTAATTTTCATGTTATTTTGTTCTTATAAATATGGTTTATTTATCGTCAGTGTCTTGGCACTGGTCTTCCGCCACTATGACAATGCAGGTATGTACAATATATATATATATATATATATTGGTTGGTTGTTGGAGTTTAACGTTTTGGCAACATCTAAGACCATATCAGGATATGTACCAACTTGTGACAGTGCACAATCCCACTCAGTCACATTATCCTGACTCGTCCTGATATGACCTTTAATGTTGCCAGGACGTGAAACTCCAACAAGCAGCCATTATCCTGACACTGATCAAACCAGTCATTGCCCTATCCTAATAATGGCGAGCGCCTGGGTAGGAAACGACAAGTAATTTTTAAGTCATTGGTGTGACTCGACCGGGGGTTCGAATCCTAGGATCTACCAAAAAAAGGGAGACTGAGGCTCCACTCCTTCGGCGTTCCCGTCTGGTCTAAAGGCCCGTTTAGACTTTTGACGGCGTGTAATGCCGTCAACTTTACCCCGGTTAGCCGTGTGACGGCGCAAAACGTTAGGGAGTGCTACGAGTGGTATGTCACCGTGAAAGTCTGAATGCTTTGCCACAGACGGTTGCTAACGTCGACCTATTCCTCAGGCGATTCGCCATCCGATGAATCCTGATCCTCAGAAAGATCGCCCCACTCGGAATCTTCCAAAACCTGCAAAGGCTCAGCAGCCTTAGTAGCATGCCGGCGAGAGGGGAGCATCTCCTCCAACTTGCTTTGGATGAGCCGGCAATCTGCGCCCCTAGGTCAGTGGGGCCTCCTCCGAATCTCATTGTTCGCAGTGCGTCGGCTTTACCCCACTTCGTAGCCATAGCTGGGAGTTTGCAAAACACCCAAAACAAAAGGTTAGGGATTACTCAGGGTGAAGATGACACAGATAATTAAAGTAAATTAATACTAACTGCATAATGGTGTTAAATCCGTATTTAAACTGTCTTTAGCACAGGCCTATGGGAATTTGACTGTCGCAGGTAAATGGTATGGGCAACCAACCGAAACCACATGAGGGGTAGGGACCACTGTAGCAGTCCCTCCCACACTCTCTGTCCTGTAAACCTCCTGGTATACGAGTAGCTAGAGGCGTAGTACCGAGGTAAAATAGTATAGTTATACGAGTCTTACCTAGGTACAGATGATGGATAATTGTTGTTTTCCTGAGGTACGAGTCTCGGATAGTCGTGGGTCAGGGCCCGCCCACCCTACCCTACCACAACTATTACGTTGGCTCGTGCTGAAACGAAAACATAAGAGTATCCAGAGAATATTGTGATAATTTGTTATTCTATAAAGTATGTAAAAGATTGCTGGACCTGGATGTGCTTCCTTCTCCCTGACCCACGACTATCCGAGGCTTGTACGTGGGGAAAACAACAGTTATCCATCATCTGTACCTAGGTAAGACTCGTATAGCTATACTATATATTCTTATGATCATATGTGTGTGATATAAAATGTATATATCATACACATCTAAAAAAATACGACGCTATCACCAATCAGTGTCCACCTCACCCACCAAGTGGAGCTGAGAGTGATGGGCGGGGCGAGGGCAGGGCGAGGGCGCTGTAGGAGCAGGAGTAGGAAGAGGCATGAGACTGAAAGGCTGTCAAGGCGGCATGTAAACAGGGCATCACCTGCACCTGTGTGTGCGCATTCGTCGTCGCCCACGTTCCCACGGCCTCACGACAGGTGAGCCGGGTCAGACCACCTCAAGGCAGCTGTGTCACCACGCATGCCCTCTCTCGCCGCCCCCCCCCCCCCCCCCACCCAAGTCCATGTTGTAAGGAGGCAGGGTGGCAAGATGGCTAGATGTGACAAGATAGGGGCCAGCTCCAGCCTCTCATTCTGGACCAATACCTGTTATACTATTTTATGGTAGTTGTAGATACATTATCAAGTTGACATGTTGAGCTGTGTGTCATTCTTGATATAGCCAGTCCCCACCATGTGGTTGATTGATTGATTGATTTGGTCATGAATTAATGCTGTCTGCAGCAAATACCATGTTCAAAGGTGTACCATTCAGTCTATCACTTGATTGGTTGATTGGTGACGAATTAATGCTGTCAGCAGCAAAGGCCATATTCAACGATGTATCATTCATTCTATCACTTTGGTTTCACAAATCAATGTGTTAATCACATTTATATGTTTATGTTAAAATTCACACAACGTCATGAAATATTTCCATTGGTGTCAAATGACAGGAAAGGTGATCTTGAAGTGGTGCCATTAATCTATGTTACTAAAGCCAAGCTAGGGTAGCGAACACTATTAATTTATGCAAGCCTTTTAATTGACTCAACCGGGGATAAGCTGATCAGGCCCACAGACTCTACGCCTCCTTCCAGCTACACACACAAGGAGGTAGATGCTTTACACGTAGTCTATCCAGTTTGTTATGCCCAATGAAGGAGGTAGACTTCTGTATATCACCAACACTACAGCTGGCCAGCATTGAAAACAAGCCTGAGTACTCGGGCTTATATGCTATGGACAGTATAAATACAGCCTCAATAAAAAATAAAAATAAATTTTAAAACCGATGTGACCAATTAGTCGCCAGGTGATGCTGGCAATTTGAGCAGGCCAATTATTTACGAGTGAGTAGTTTGCCACCAGGTGGCACCACAGATGTGAGCAGCTCAGCAGTTGACAGGACAGATGGGAGTAGCTGTCTATATAGTTTGTCAGCTTGCCACCAGGCGATTCTGACAATGTGAGCAGCTCAGTAAATAGGTGAGGAGCTTTCCAGCAGGTTACACAACTTATGTGAGCGGTTGAGTAGCTAAGTCTGCAAATTTTCACCAGGTGCCGCTGGCAATGTGAGCAGTTCAGTATATAAGTGTGCAACCTTTCATCACATGATGACGCTGACTTTATGAGCACCTTAATAAATAGGTCAGGTTGCACTAGAAATTTCATCAATTTTTAGTATATGAGTGTGCAGCATGACCCCAGGTGACAGTATGTATGTGAGCAGCTCAGTATATAGGTCAGGATCTGTCCAGCAGGGTACACTGTCAATGTGAGCAGTTGAGTATATAAGTGTGCAACTTGGCACCAGGTGACATTATGTTTGTGAGCAGCTCAGTAAATAGGTCAACATCGTTCTAGCAGGTTTTAGTCCCAATGTGAGGAGCTCAGTATATAACTGTGTAACTTGGCCCCAAGTGACACTAAGTAGGTGTACATCTCAGTAAATAGGGAACAAGACGAGATGGCCGAATGAGTTAGAGCATCCGTCTCCCATGTTGGTAGATCGTGGGGTCATGGGTTTGAACCCTGGTCGAGTCAAACCAATGAGTTAAAAATGTATACTTGTCGCTTCCTAGCCAGGCGCTCGGCATTATTAGGATAGGGCAAGGACTGGTTGGCTCAGTGTCAGGATAATGCGACTGAGTGGGAAATCATGTCATGGTGCTGGTGGCCTGGTCCCCTAGTGGGACAGCACTATAAAGTCACCATGAGTGCGCACTGTCAGAAGTCAGTACCCACCCTGATATGACCTTCGATGTTTCTAGGATGTAACACAACAACAAACAACAAAACAGTAAATAGGTCAGCATTTATTTAAGCAGGTTTCACTACCCATGTGAGCAGTTCAGTATATAAGTGTTGACACCATTTTGACACCAGGTGATGCTGATTATGTTAGCAGCTCACTGTATCCAGGTATGAGCAGCTGCCAAAAGTATCATATTTTGAGGGATTCTTTTTTGTTTTTCATTTTACATCCCCAGTCAGTATAAACTTTGTAAGGTTTTCACTTTGCCTCAGCATCAGAATGGATCTCACCTCGCCACCAGTGGGACTGAAAAGCTCTACCCAATGAGAAGTCCCTGGCCGGTTGATCGAAAAGGCAGAGCATTTTGAACTGTTTGGCAGCTGTGAGGGCGAGTTCGGCGAATGCCGTTGAACAGTGCAGCTGGTGGCGCTTGGTTGGTTGTTGGAATGTTACATCCTGGCAACATCTAAGGTCATATCAGGATGGGTACCGACTTGTGCGAGTGCACATTCACGGTGACTTTATAATGCTGCCCCACTGGGAGACCAGTGTGAACTGACGGTGACTTTATAGAGCTGGCTCACTGGCAACTCAGGCCGCCAGCACCATGACCCAATATCCCACTCGATCACGTTATCTGGAAACTGAGCTAACCAGTCCATTGTGAATATGTCCTATCCTATTAATGCCGAGCGCCAAGCTAGGAAGCGACAAGTATCAATTTTGTAAGTCATTGGTTTCACTCGACTGAGAATAAAACTTCCGATATCCGGGATGGGAGGCCGGTACTCTACCGATTTGACCACCACATCTGGTAGCTGCTGGAGCAGGTGCAGTGTTGGGTGCGAAGTGGTGGTGGTGGGGGGTGGGGTGGTGGGGGGGGGGGGGGGGGGGGGGGGTTAGCAGCTGGTAGAGCATGGGCGCACACTGACAACAATGGGCGCTGGGCGATGATGGGGTGCACTTTGCGTCATCTCGGTTCACTCCCTTCACATGAGCTGCTGAATGATGGGGAGACCCGCTACTGCCAGCCAGCCAGGCCGTCGGATGAGAGGGGCTGGTGGGTGAGAGGGGCAGGCGGGTGAGAGGGGTGGGCGGGTGAGAGGGGCAGGCGGGTGAGAGGAGCGGGCGGGATTGGGGGGGGGGGGAGGGGAAGCAGGTGTCCTATCCCACAAACACTATCACATCAGCACACTGGATTATCACGCAGGAATATCAACCCAAGTTAACCCGATTCACAAAGCCATCTAGCGTCATCGCGACTGCCTCGACGGAACCACTCTTTTAGAGAGGTGGCTCTATGGCGCCATATCATATCTGTGTGTTCCCATTGTGATTATACTTAAACTTTAAGTATAATTACTATGGGAATACACATATATTATATGCAACTTTAATTTATAGTTGCATAGTCCAATGGTTTTGACCTTCACTCATTGTTCTTAGATAAATACACTAAATTTATTGTTATAATCTATGTTACTTTAGTTTGAAGTAACTTTTATTTTAAATAGCTAAGTTTTGAGATATTTCGAGTACAATTATGTAAAAATAGCCAAAACTCTGACACCATAGGCTTCAGCAGTAATATGTTCTACTAGAATTGAGTCAGTACTCCTCTTTTATGTAGCAACAAATGCTTAATTAGTAAATTGTATCTAAGTTAGATATGTAGAATCAAATTATTTTGGTTTTGCAAATTTGATGCTCCATCGGACTATCTAGCTTTCATGCTGGAACGGTTTGTTGTGTTGCCCTATATAGTTTACATAAACACTTTAAATATTATATTCAAAGGTTATTTAAATGGTTATTAAAGTTTCATACCCTATATGGATATATATAATGCACACCTTGCTTTATATTTATGCATAAATGCATGCTCTTGGATTGCTTATATTTGGCATGAATCTCTCTATGTATGCACACATGCATACTTTGATGCTCCTCTCTCTCTCTCTCTCTCTCTCTCTCTATATATATATATATATATATATATATATATAAACAGTTGGCCCCAATAAACAGAACAAGATAAGACTGATGTGGTTGAGAAGAAGATATATATTCTCTGGCGGAGATATATTAAATGCCCACCTAAAGTTAAAAATTGAATGCGTTAAGGCCAGGCGCAGCTGGCATACAGTGCACAGGGCCGCTCACAGGGGGCGCCACCGTGGTCTATGTCATAATAACAGGGTCAGCTAGATAGGATAAGTGCTAACTATTACATAGGGAACTGAAGATCGGTAGTGTCCTTGTTTATATTCCCATAATGGATTATAGAGCACATAAACAGTTGGCCCCAATAAACAGAACAAGATAAGACTGATGTGGTTGAGAAGAAGATATATATTCTCTGGCGGAGATATATTAAATGCCAAGAGACCCATGGTCCCCCCAACCCCACAGTCTCAGTATACCGGCTCAGTCGCACCGGCCAGTGCCGTGGAAACCCTAATGTCGTTCATTATGCGGACGCTCAATGGCGTCTGCAGGTAGGCGAAGATGGTATCGCTCGCCCAATCACCGCGCACCCTGAGCTCTTCCAGGGTGGCGCCACACAATGATAGGAAGGTACAGCCCCCCCTCCTCAAGGAGTGGGATGAGTAGTCCCCAGCGTCCAATCCCGCGACCCCACAGAAGTGCTTCAGCATCCCTTGGTATGTCGAGTATCGCAGTTCCATCGTGGCGCCCGCTGGCGTGGGGATCCGGAACGCCATTGCATCAGGCCCAGCTGGGACCTCCCTGAAGTGTCTCTCAGTCCAATAAACTGCACACAGGGAGAGGTCCGGGCACCTAGCCACAGGTATTTCGAGCATCCGCTCCGCGAATTGTATCGTCTTGGAGCGACGAACTCGCACCAACATTCCCCATGGAAGAAAGGAAAAGTCTCCCCTGAGTAGTGACGAGTCCGAGGCTGTCACCTGGCACTTCCTCAGTAGTGCCCTAAAGCTGCACAGTATGGCCGCCCGCCAGGCGGTGTGCCCCGCCGAGGTGGTCAGGGCAGCGAATATTCGCCTAAGCATGTCAGGCAGTAAGGGGGCCGCCTGCCTGGGATGGCGACCCCGCTCCCGCTTGATGCCCTTCAAAGTGGATGCCAGCTCAAAGTTTTTGTAGTCGATCGGCTCCGCGCCCTCCGTCTTCAAGAAGAAGTTCAGGCCACTGAGATAGTTGCACACCGATGTGTATTTGAGAGTCCTGGCCAGCCAGACTGCATACAGTGCTGTCTGTTCCGGAGGGCACGGTTGTGGTGGGAAAGTGGCCCCCGAACTCCTCAATGAACTCCAGGTATCGTCTCACCTGGACCCCCCGTGTTGTGATGGAGTTTGGGGCATAGTACTTGCGTTGCACGGCCAGCTTCTCCCTCCGCAGCTCCACAACTGGAAATAGAAGGGTCAGGGGAGTTGGTGAATATGTGGTTGCAACAAAGCCTGCGTGCTCCGTCTGCGACCCGGATTCGGTCCTTACTGTCACTGGCGCTCCAACGGCTCAGGGCGTCGCAGATCGTGTTGTCAGCACTCTTTACATAAACAGACTGAACATCAAAATTGTACTGTGCCGCTATCCAGAACAGCCTGCGCACGAAGTGCATGACCCCCTTTGATTTGGACCGACCCGAGGTCAAGGCCGCTCGGACCGTCTCATTGTCCGTGACCATGACCACCGTGCTGTCCTTCCACAGGTGGCCCCAGGTCTGGGCCGCACAGAAGGCTGCCCACATCTCCAGCACGTTTATGTGGGCCCCCCTACAAGTCCCATCGGGTGTGGCGTGGTGGTGGCCCACCTCATCCCTGATCCTCCTGTCTGGTCCCTCCCCGAAGGCTCCAATCCTCCAATCGCCGGCATGGATCGTCCCGAACCCCTCCCCGGAGGCGTCGCTGTAAGTCGAGACGTATGGGGTATGGCGGCCGATTATTTTTGCCTTCCCATTGAACCGTCTGGAGAAGTCCAGCCACCATCGTCTATCCTCATGGAAACCCCCCGAGAGGCGGACCTTGAAGTGGGGTTTTTCCACTGTGTTGATCGTGTCGTACATGCGTCTGCAGAAAGTGCGGCCTCCCCGGACCACCTTCGCACAGTGCGCCAGCAAGCCAGCCAGCCGCTCCAGCTGGATCCTCCTAGCCTTCTTCCGGCCCTCCAGGGCCAGAAGCGCCATGGTCATCCTGGTCAGCTTGTCCTCCGGCAGCGACATCTCCAGGGCGATGGTGTCGATGTCGATACCCAGGAACCTTGTTTTGGTGGACGGGGAGGTGACTTTTGGGAAGCTTATGTAGAAGCCCAATCTCCGGAAGTTAAAAATTGAATGCGTTAAGGCCAGGCGCAGCTGGCATACAGTGCACAGGGCCGCTCACAGGGGGCGCCACCGTGGTCTATGTCATAATAACAGGGTCAGCTAGATAGGATAAGTGCTAACTATTACATAGGGAACTGAAGATCGGTAGTGTCCTTGTTTATATTCCCATAATGGATTATAGAGCACATATATATACTTGTCGACACCCGTTGGAGGGGAGGTGAACCACCAGTCAAGTGTGGAGTCTTACGGAGAATAACAATCGAAAGAACTATAATAATATAATATATAATGGAAACAATTCCCTGCGTATTTTTATACTCGCTTAATTCGTTATACATCAACAAATTCCAGGGCTTGAATGGCAATGGGAGAGCCCGTAGCACAGGTGGAGGCCGAAGGTGGCACCACCAGTAGCAGCAAGTAGATATAGGAGGTGAATACATCGAGGACAATGGTTGGTAGGTAATGAATAGAAGAATAATAATAATACTACTAATAATAATTCCCTTCCGCGCCTTTATACTCGCATAATGTTTATACATCACATATATATCCTCCGATGGGGAAGTGATGTTGACCAGTCGTGAGTTCTACCACAAGCACTACAAAAGCGCATTGGCATGCTATGAGCTTAGCAAGAGTACGTGTTGAATGCAATGTCCGTAGCACAGACGGAGCCGCAGCGAGACGTGCTACCCAAAGTAAAAATGGACGTGTAGTAGGAGGAGTAAGCGGCTACAGTGCGTGAGTAGAAGGTGGGGGGGGGGGGGGGGGCAGCAGCAGGGCGGCGTACTGGCCCGCAGCAAATATAATCGCATGCAAAGAAATAGTTCTCAAATCGTAGATAATAAATAATCAATATTGTAAGATATATCCCTCTGCCAATTTATATTTATATAATAGATTATATCACACACACACATATATATATATATATATATATATATATATATATCCTCCGATGCGACTGACACTGGTCAACATCACGGGGAAGTGAGGTGGGCCGAGATGGCGCCACCACTACAGACTTGTATCTTATGGAGTATAACAATAATAATAATAAGTAATATTCTGTATATTTATACTCGCATACTAGGTTATGCACCCCATACCCCGTGCATTATAGAAGAACAGTAACCAATCTTCTGTGGAGACTGTTATTAAGGGTTGGGATCTAATCCAGGAGGCGCCAGCTGCTCAGCTTGGCGCACGTTATATATGTATACATATGTAGCTGTGTGTGCATGTGTGCATGTGTGTATGTGTGTATGTGTACATAGACGGGTACCAAGGACAGACCCGACATGCACACTGGTGTGAGTGGAGACTAAGCGCACTGAGCCGTCATGGAGGCGCCTGTCAAGTGGATACCCTAACCAGATCGTCACCCTCCCACCCGGCCACATTGGTGTCTGTCACATTAAAGCTCCTCACAACGACACCATTCCCCTGCCTGCCGGAACCAGCTGCATGTCGTTACTGTGTGCATTTTGTTGTTTTGTTGCGCGTCAGTGAGCCCTCCATCCCCCCCCCCCCCCCACTGTCCCTCACGCACACAAATACCACACACCAACCATTCACCACGCACACCACACACACCACACACATAACACACACCACACACAACACACAACACACAACACACACCACATTCACCACACCACATACAACACACCACACACACCACCCACACCACACACACCACATACACCACACACCACACCACATTCACATCACACGCAACATACCACACATACCATGCAACACGCACCACACACACCACACACCACACACACCACATACACCACACGCACCACACCCACCACATACATCACATACACACCACACACACCACGCACACCACACACACCACACCACATTCACACCACACACAACATACCGCACACAACATGCACCACACACCACACACCACACCCCCCACGCACACCACACACACAACACAACACACACCACACGCACCATACCACACACAACATGCACCACCCCCCACACATACACCACACACACCACACACACCACACCACACACAACATACCATACACAACATACCACACACAACATGCACCACACACACCACACACAACATACCACATACAACATGCACCACACACTACACACACTACACACACCTCACAAACCACACCACATTCACACCACACACAACATACCACACACAACATGCACCACACACCACATACACAAAACATGTCACACACCGCACACCACCCACACCACATACCCACACACTACATACCCATGCACCATACACCACAACCCACACATACCACCTCACCACACCCACCACACACCACACCCACCACACCCACCACACACATCACACACACATCGCACCCATCACACACATCACACAGACACCACGTACCCACATACATACAAACATCACACACACCTACCTCCCTGGCCCCGATCACCATTGCATCACCCCGGGCTGCTCGTTCCCACCCCTCATCACTGCTCAACCGCGGGTTCCTGGAATATCACTCAGTGCAGAAAGGCAAATGGAGGGAGGGTGTAGTAGTGGAGGGTCAGGGGAGGTTGGAAGTCTTAATAGATGTAGCCCAGAGTCTTGCCACCAGAATATATAATGCAATATTCAAGGATGAAAGATCTCGGCGATTTCTCGGATTTCCGCGGTTAAAAAAAAAAAAAAGACCGATTATTGTTAAACAAAGTGCCAAGCAATAAGGATGTATATATGACAACAATTGGTTAGTTGGAATCCCGTATTTATATGACCTTTGATGTCATGAGAACATACAAAAAAAACAACAACAAAAACCCCAAGAGTTGTGAGAGTGGGAGGGTGGCAGGGGATGGATGTGTGGTTGTGTGGGTCTGTTGGAGGGAGGGCGATGCGGCTTAATGGGCTGAAGTTGCTGCATATTCTGGTTGTCATGTACAGGCTTTATGTGTCCTCGTATGACAGGCTACGCAGTATGGGCGAGGTGCCGGACAGACGGCCGGTGTCGCAGTTTGAGCGCCCTGCCAGTTTCAGCTGACTGCATTCACTCAAACTCAAGGCATTGTCAATGGTCGTGAGCAATCTTCATACAGAAAATACAGAAGAAGTGAAATATCTCTAAAAGCACACCACCTAGAAACAAATCGCTTAGTACACATATAGAAAACATCTTTACCAAAAACATTATATTAAATTCATAAGGTTAGTGATGATGCTGTTAGATTTTGATGCATGTGCATGAAACTGACAGTCAGCTGAAACTGGCAGGGCGCTCAAACTGCGACACCGGACAGAAGGCCGGCCGGACAGGAGGACCGGGCGGGCGGGGGGAGGGGGGGGGAGCAGTCGCGGGCACGGCTGGTGGAAAGACAAAGGGTATGGTGCGGAGGGAGGGTCAGGGTGGGGTGCCGGGAGGGGTGTCGGGCGGCGTGAGGTCAATGTATGTAATTGACTGTGTCAAAGTGATTATCAAATAACAACATGACAGAATAATTGTAAGCATAACTTGCTGTGAATGTTTCCTTTGCTTCATGTGTGATGTTAAATCATCATCAATCAAT
>JASIRB010003061.1:0-80854 GCA_030323885.1 Branchipolynoe longqiensis | reverse complement strand
TTTTTTGTTTGTTGGTAAATATGTTTATTCTGCTGAATAAGTCTTTTGTCAGTGCCGAAGCACTGGTCTTCCAGCCATTTTTCAATTCAGGATTATTTACACAAAAGGTATATAGAATAAGGTGTACAATACCTGTTGAATAGACAATTTGCACCATGTAACACAATGAAATTCTGAAACGCAAAAGTTCCATAGCAATATGGTAGAGTAGTGTCATATAACCAGATCAATATTAGTCAGATCAATGTGAGTATTTACATAGTATTTAGAATGTAAGCAGAAGTTATCTTCTGTATTCAGTTGGTAAATTTGTAATAAGTTTGAATGTTCAGTTGCAGTTAGGCAAGCGGTATATAAATGTTGGTTTGTTAGGAAAATTCTAGTGTAACTCTAATCAGGTTGGAGAGCTTACCTCGATCGGGCTATGGTGGTTAAATACTTCATTTGAGCCCCGGATCTATTTCCAAGGTCGAATTTTATATAGGATTAGTTAGCAAGTTCAAAAATATGGTTGTGGAACACTGAGTTTTGGGAAGTTTACATATTGGAATACATCACTAGAAAGCCAAAAATTATATCTAATTTCCTGGATATTCATAGGACATTTAGTTGGGACCGGATTGAGTAAATTAACAGTGAATATTAGGAAATAATTCAGTAGTTACAATACATGGCTACAGGACAGAACTGCCCATGTTATAACTGTGTTGGTATAGCCATGAATCCCAAACAATAGAGGAACCTCCAGCCAACAATAGGGGTATATGCTGGTCTGTGGCCCACTCATATACTTCCACTTGCCACTGGGGGTGGTCCTGTGGAGACTGTTGTGCATCATGTAGATATATTTTTTGCATACCAATATATATATGCATAATAAATAATTCACTGTGATTATGCATCTAATGCATAATCACCACAAAGATGCTGGTACAACATTAAGAAAAACCTACCTTAGATATTATTGTATTTGATTTATTTTATTGTTGTGAGAGCATATATACATATATACACATATACATATACACACATATACATATATTAATAAACACTTTATCGATTTAAAACGATATCTATAGCCTCTCAGCTTCCCAGTTCCGAGCCTCCCTCCACCACATCCCACATATTTGAATAGAAGTAAAAAGTAATAAACAAAAGTAAAATAAATCAAATAAAAATGCCAACCACTCAGCAAATATATGTTTATATATGGATACAATACAACCCCGTTAAACCAAGCTAGGTTAAACCAAACGATCAGTTAATCCAAACTTTTTTGGGCGGCCCACAAAATACTACCATTTATCAGGTCAAGTCGGGTCGGATCAAGTCGGTTCGCATCAAGTCGGGCAGGTCAAGTCAGGCGGGTGAAGTCGGTGAGGGTGAAGTCGGCTTGGGTCGGGTGAAGTCGGGTCGGGTGAATTCAGGTTGGGTGAAGCTAGGTCGGTTAAAGTCGGGTCAGGTGAAGTCGGGTCGGGTAAACTCGGGTCGGTTCAACTTGTGTCGGTTCAAGACGGGTCGGTTCAAGTAGGGTCGGGTCAAGCAACGTCGAGTCAGCTAAAGCCGGATCGGGTAAAGTCGGGTGGGGTAAATTTGGGATGGGTAAAGTTGTGTCGGCTAAAGTCGGGTCGGCTAAAGTCGGGTGTAGTAAAGTCGGGTCTGGTAAAGTCGGGTCCGGTAAAGTCGGGTCTGGTAAAGTCGGGTCTGGTAAAGTCGGGTCCGGTAAAGACGGGTCTGGTAAAGTTGGGACCGGTAAAGTTGGGTCCGGTAAAGTCATATCCGGTAAAGTCAGGTCGGACAAAGGAGAGTCGGGCAAAGGAGAGTCGGGTAAAGTAGAGTCGGGTAAAGTAGATTCGGGTAAAGTCAGGTTGGGTGACGTCAAGTTTTATTGCCATTTTTATCATTATATATTTGTTATTATTATCATCGTTATTATCATTATTATCATTGTTATTATTATTATTCTTGTCATTATTATTACCATATTATTTTAATCAGTATTGCCATTATTTTTAGATTTACATATTCATGTATGTATACATATAATATATATATATATAGATATAAATATAGATATACACATACATATGTGTATACATATAAATATACATATACCTATGTGTATATACATATATACATATGCTCCTATGTGTATATATGCCTATATATGCATGCATTCACATCTACATATATGTATACATATATACATATCGATACCTATATATGTGACTGCATAATTATATATATATATATATATATGTGAATACATACTGAATTTAGAGATGACTGCATCACATATTGTAGAGTGGTCCTCCATTTGTCACTGCTAAGTTAACCCATGTGTAGTCTGTTTCACTCTCAGACTTATTGCAAGGGGCCTAAGCTCTGACACTTTAACACTCAGATTTTAACCAAAAACTGCCAAGGAAAGCTTTCACACCTCAGGTTGCCAATGGTTCTCTGGGCAGCACCTCCACTGACAGATGAGCTCACTGAGTCTGAATGTGTCAGAGCTTATGCCCTTTGAATAGGTGTGAGAGTGGATTGGATTTGGTTTATAAGGGTGTGTGCCACAGTGCACTGCACACACATATTTCTGAAGGCACAAACTACACTACAGTCAACTTGATACTTGCAAATGGGTTACCATTGTGAAGGATCTGGCACAGTCATCCTTACATTTAGGAACACTGGTAAGTTATTCTTCACCTGATATTGCAATATTATTTATATATTATATCTAATACATACATATGTATGTGCATATATGCATATATATGTATAGCTTTAAAAGTATGTGTACATGTACATGCATAATCAAAAATAAATTAAATATAAATGGAATGTTATTTAGAGTAATGGCAGTGTTTGGTTAAAATCTGAGTTTAGGCCCCTTGCATTGTTGCAATAAGTCTGATAGTGACAGAGACTACATATGGATTAACTTAGCAGTGACAAATGGAGGACCACTCTAAGATATGTGATGCAGTCATCTCTAAATACAATATGTATGTATATGCATATGTGTAGAGTCATGTATATGTCTGCATATGTATATATAGATGTGTATGTATGTATATGTATGTATGTATATGTATATATATATCTGTATATATATGTATATATATGTATATATATGCATGTTAATATGTATGTATATGTATATGTATGTAGTTGTATGTATGTATATGTATACCATTTATAATAGACATAGGGGGTTTGGATTTCGGGGTGTGTGGGAGAGGAGATGGCAGCCATGGGAATTATGCATCAGATAATTTGATGTGTATGTATGTATATGTATATATATGTATGTATATGTATTTATATGATTGTATATATATATATGTATGTATGTATATGTATGTATGTATGTATATATATATGCATATGTATATTCATTCATTCAATTCAGACTCATGACTATGGTAGTTACATAATTTGGTCCATAGTAAGTAGATATAAAAATAGTTTTTTTTTTTTTGGTAAATATTTTTATTCATCTGAATACATATTTTGTCAGCGCCGGGGCACTGGTCTTCCAGCCGTTGGAGTGGTCGCATTTCATCTATACATAGTGGAAGTGGAATGTGTTGCATTGTGTGCAGCACAACCCATTCTGACATAAAAGAAAGTGGGGGAGCAGCCTATGCTGCATAGTGTACAGCATATGTACTGAACATAGTGCAAGGTATATGCATCAAGATTGAGTGTGCAGTAATGTACACTAGTGGTTAAATCATATGCTGTGTTTGTATATCAGTTAGATTTGGTTTTAATAATGGTTAGTCTTTAAATAGTGCCATGTTGTGCATGTATAGTGGTTTATATTGTGTGCATTGCTGGTTGGAGATGTAGTTATGTAGTGGTGGTAATGGGTCTAAAGTAGGGGTAGTGGGTCTCGAGTCATTGAGTTATAATAGTTGTTTTGTCAAATGTGGATGGGGGGGAGGGGTCCATGGGTAGGGGGCGCGGACACGCAGGGAGAGAGCAGGCATGAGAGAGGGCGGGCAAAGTCAATGGGTCGTTCAGCAGGTCGTATTATATATTTGCAGTGCCAGGTTTTGGGCCTGAATAACCAGGTGAGCTCTGTATGCATTTTTAAAGGCAAGAATCGAACCCGCTTCTCTGGTTTTGGTTGGGAGCTTATTCCACATGACACTTCCTTTGTAAATCGGAGCTCTCATTAACTTATTTGTATTAGGGTTGGGCACCCCGAGCAGAGTCGATGTCCCCCTTCTCGTTACCCTTGTTGTGCGATCTATGTATTTGTCATCACTCGCACGTTTATACATCAACATCATTAGGTGTAGGTTCCTACGTACATCCAGAGTGTCCAGCCCTGCTCTGCTATGCATTTCAACCACACTTAGTATCTTGCCTTGGAATACTGTTCTGAGGGCTCTGTTTTGCGTTCTTTGTAATTTGGTCTCTTGCTGCTTCGTTAGTAATCCATAGATGATATCATTGTAGTCTATAATTGGTAATATTGTTGACTTGTACAGCTGCAGCGCAGTATTCTCACTTACATATGACCTTATTTTTGTGAATGTGTTCATTTTTAGTGCCAGTGTTTGGTTAAGTCTTGCCAGCTGTTGGGTACCAGTTACTATAGGAGTTCACTTCACGGAGCACTAAGCCACCCATATGCAGTTGTATTGGCCGGGCCCTCACCTTCCTGGCTTTGGTTCCATAGATTATGTACTCAGTTTTAGTGCCATTTAGTGTTAGTTTATTCTCATGGCACCATGTGTTCACTCCATCCAGCGCCATTCCAGCCTCGGTTGCGGCTATGGCAAGGTCATTGTTATGTATTGTTAGTGCTGCATCATCGGCAAATAATGTGAAAGATGCTTTGTTGGAAACTAGAGGTAGGTCATTTATAAATATTAGAAACAGTAGGGGTCCCAGAGTGGAGCCCTGTGGAACTCCTGTTTTTATTTCTCGAGTGGTCGAGTTGGTGTCACTTAGTTTCGTGTATTGCTTCCTATTGCTGAGGTAATTTGTGAGGAAGCTATGTGCTCTATTGCCTAGCCCAGCTCGTTCTATTTTATGCATGAGGATTTTGTGGTCGATTGTATCAAATGCCTTCTTGAAATCAAGGAAGACTGCGATAGTAAGATCACCCTTGTCTATGTTTGACAAAAGTTCGTCCAGTAGAGACGCCAGTGCCCCGGTGGTGGACCTATTTTTCCTGAAGCCATTTTGCTGGTAGGTCAAATAGTTAGAGGACTCAAGGAATGTCTTAATTTGGTCATGTATTATTTGTTCTATGATCTTGCCAGGCAGTGGGAGGATCGATATTGGGCGTAGTTCACTACAGGTTTGCGGGATGTTGACTTTAGGTATGGGCATCACTGTGGCCACTTTCCAGTCATCAGGGAAGATGCCTGTACTGATTATTAGGTTATATAAATGTGTAAATTCTGCACTCAGTGTTGTGATCGCACTTTTTATCAAAGTGGTACTGATGTCCTTCATTCCTGATGATTTGTAGCTGGCCTCAAGGAAAGACATGCAGCGGCTGGTTGGGCGCCTCCAATACATCGCCAGATGTGTGCGCCCGGCTAGAAGATTTATGTCCAGAATCTTAGCGGCGCTCAGGAATACACCGCACAGGGGTAGGCATATCGTCTCACCTGAACTGAGCCTTGATGTCGGCTGGTTCACACGGTACGCCACACACTCGAATGGCTTGGTGCTCCTGCCTGCTGCTGAGCGCGAGAGCTGGGTGATTGAGTGTGACTCATCTCTGCGTGCTGGAGGGGCGCACTCGCCAACGGACTACTACTCGGAAGAGTATTCTCAACAGCTTATTGAGAAGCAGCATACGATCGTGCAGCTCGAGGCCCTGAACCTTGTGGTTGCCCTCAGGAGTCTATCCCCACGTGAGAGCCAAAAATACACGGTCGTCATAAACACTGACAATGCTGCTTCACAGCAGGTCCTCACATCTGGAGCCGGACGTGATCCAGTGATATGTGCCTGTGCGCGCGAGATCTGGCTCATATCCGCTCGGAGGAGTCTGGACGTTACCATTCACCATAAGCCAGGAAGGGACATTATTCTGGCCGATGCCTTGAGTCGGAGATGTTTTGATAAGCGGGCTGAGAGGACCGCTACCTGCATGATTAAGGACGCTGGTCTGAGACGGGTCCATGTTAGTCATGATGATATCATTACAGGTAACTTGTAACCTGGGTCCAGAATATAACTTTTTGCCATCTCTCCCCAGGTTACTCACAGACGCATCACCAGAGGCTGCTTGACGCTGTGGCAGCTGGGCTATCGGTCGGTACATGGAGAAATAAGCTGGCTCAGGCGAGGGAGTTCTGCGCCTACATGCTGGACCATCACGTCGACCCGCTTGCACCATCTCAGTATCACGTGATGTCCTACATACTGCATCTACAAGATCGGCTGGCATCACCAACTGCCATACTTAACTACATCAGCGGTGCAAGGACATGGGTCCTTATGCTAGACGGCCGAACCAACGCGTTTGACACATATCTGGTCGGCCTCCTCAAGCGAGGCGTCAGTCGTGGATCGACTCACATTCCAGCCCAGGCGCCGCCCATGACGCCGGTTGATGTGAGAAACATCATGCGGTTCTTCAAAACCGTTGGACCTAATCGTTATGTGCTCAGTGCTGCCCTCATGATTGCATACTTCACGTTGCTTCGACAGAGCAATATATTCTCCACATCATCGAGCTCTGATCCTGGTCACTACCTGAGAGCTAAGGACGTGAAGCTAACACCTCTGGGCATCAATGTCCGTGTCCGATCATCGAAGACACATTACCAATCATCGTCTCCTAGAGACATCGCTATTCCTGCGATACTTCACTCAGCGTTCTTCCCAGTGCAGGCTTGGGCAGACTACGTTGCAAGGACACCGCTCTATGACGAGGGGCCGGCGTTCCTAACCTCACAGGGGCTTCCACTTCAAGCCTGAGGTTTCATCTCAGTGGTCAGACTGTCCCTATCTGTGGCAGGCCATCTGGCGCCGGCAGCTATCACGATGCATAGCATGAGATGTGGCGGGGCACAGGCATGTCTCCACCAGGGTTCGTCCCTGGAAAACATCAGACAATTGGGTCACTGGACCTCAGACTGTTCACAGATCTACTATATCCTCGGCTCCCAGATCACTAGCAAATTATTTTGGTTAGTGTCTGGTATCCTCGTATCATTGCTTAAAAACTCACGAATCAAGACTAATGTAACAAGTTAAAAAGATTTAATAAATGCCACTTTATACTGTACTTGTGTCGCGTTGGTTGAATTGTCAATGTTGATATCAACATGGGTAATTTAATCCGCGAAACATGTACACTGCTTTCTATGGACAAGACCTTTGGTGCCACCTATATTCTAACTGAGAACTAATAATATCTACCGATCGTGCTGCCACCTGGTGTAAATTACTTGTAACTAATCGATGACGTGGCACTTACGATCACTTCGACAGGAGCACCTGAACTGGGAGGACGTGTCCATAAGGCTTAGATTTGCCGTCCCTCCCACCCAACTATAGGTGTTCATAGGGTTAGTGTCTTGTATCCTCGTATCATTGCTTAAAAACTCACGAATCAAGACTAATGTAACAAGTTAAAAAGATTTAATAAATGCCACTTTATACTGTACTTGTGTCGCGTTGGTTGAATTGTGGGAATTCCAGCAGCAGGTGAGCGTTTACACACACATTGGGTGCTGACATACATTTACACAAACATTGTGTCGACTACATCAACTCGTCAACAGTGTTACAAACATTGCAGGCTGGTAGGTTGTACACGGACATTGTGTGGTTTCACCTCCCGACACTGATAAGTTGAATAATTGTTTGTGTATGTGGTTTCCAGTACCATATATGTTGCTAGGACGAAAAACAACATCAAACTACTAAGCGGACCGGCTGATAGAGTGTGCACGAACATTGTGTGAGTCCCTACCTACACGGAGGTAGTTGAATATATTAGTGAATATTATTGTATGTGAATGCCAGCAGAGGTGATAATTTCCACAGACATTAGGTGCTGATACATATTTACACGAACATTGTGTGGAAGTCAGCACCGGATAACAGCATTCTCACAGACATCACCTGCTGGTAGACTGTACACAGACATTGTGTGTTAAATTACTGCTCAGAACAGTGATTAGTTGCAGCAATGGGGTGGGGTCATTTAGCCGGCAGGCTGATGTGTGTTGTACGGGAGGTTAAGTGATTGACCTTGAGTGCACTGGACCGGCACGTCGACACACGGCTCAGGACCGGAGTTAATGCCAGGCGGTGACCGTTCGGACAGAGGCAGACACCTCCGGCGTTGACCGGTCTGATACCAGCCGACAGAGATTATTTAGATTTTTTTCCTGTTCATTTGTGTGTTTGTCTGGGAGGTTATGGACTTGACCTCGAGTGTGCTGGGGAGTGCACACCTGAACATGGCGCGGGACCTGAACTAAGCCGGGCGGTGACCGGTGCGATAGAAGTGCCAACCATCAGTCAGCGCCGATTGTGATTATTTTGAACAATATTTTTGAAGAATCATTGGGAAATGCTCGTCCTGGAAGCTAAGGCTTGTTTTTAAGACTGAAATTGAGTTGTTATCGCTTCGGGAACCTCCGGGATGCAATTACATTGCATTCACTGTGATTGTCCAGTGTGATTGCACCGGTTTTTGATTTTCAAAGTATACCACGTGAGTGTTCATCGGATATAGCAGTGTTAGGGCTGATAAGAAGGTCTGCCCAGTTGCGCTATTCACATAGTGCTGCGGGACACGATTTTCCGGAAATTTATCGCCCAGAGACAGCATTTTTTTTTTTTGTTTTGTTCAAATTTTTATTCCAGTTGAATAACATCTATTTTCAGCACCGAGGCGCTGGTCTTCCGGCCTTAACAATTATAGTGCATGTGAACTATTTATGGATGAGATGATGCGATGGTATGAACAATATAGACAGTAGTAGGTTCAAATGAGGCATTACAAATGTACTGGGGATCTTATTTTGCACATGTAGACTGGAGAATAGCCATTTACCTTTAGACTATATCAGTGATTTGATGATCATACCTGTGAGGAGACATTAATATAATGGGGATGACTTACTGATACAGGTAGTCGTGGATTTTGGATTATGCAAATAATGGTTGCACGACTCATTTAAATTGTTTTGGGTCAACTATAGCTTTGTCAGTAGTATATGTTTTATTGGTTTAGTCAGGTGTTATAGGCTGTTGGGTATACTTTGGTAGTTGTTATTTCTTTTACTCTTTTTGCCAGGGGGGGATTTCAGAGAGGGAGAGGGAAGGGAGTGGGTTGGCACTATGTATTTATTCCAGTTCTCAACGTTTGTGGTCTATCCAGGTAGGTTTATTAATGTATGTCTATGTTGGGTACTCAACCTTTAATCTAGATTTAAATTGCAGGTAGGTTGTTGCATTTCTGGTTTTGGCAGAGTTTGTTCCAGAGTTGTTCTTTTGAGTTTGTTAGTCCTTGGATAGGGAATTTTCAAGAGGTTGCCTCTGCTGACCTAGCATTGTGAATACTTGTGTCGGTATATATTGTGTCTTGGGCTCTATTGTACATGAGTCCTAAGAGATGCCTTTTGCGCCGTGTGTCTAGTTTGTCCATTCCAGCTTTAGCATGTAGTTCTTCTGTGTGTCGATTTTGGCCTTTGTAAACTGTCCTGAGTTCCCTATTTTGTACTGTTTGAAGCTTTGCTTTGCTGTTTTGTGAGTAGTTCATATATTAGGTCATCATAATCAAATATTGGGAGGATCATTGTTTTGTACATAAGAAGAGCTGTTTTTTCACTTATAAAACCGCTGATTTTTCTGAAGGTGTTCAGTTTCCTTGCCAGTGACTGATTTAATCTACTTAGTTGTTTATTCCCATTTAGAGTTCCATCCAGTTCAGTTCCCAAATATTTGTAGGTCTTTACCTCCCTTAGTGTTTCATTCCCAATCTTTATTTGGACTTCTGGGGCTTTGTCCTTCTTGTTCTTGGTGCCATAGATAACATTCAGTTTTGATTCTATTGAGAGTCAATTTGTTTTCTTTGCACCATATATTTATTCTAGCCAAATTTTCATTTGTCAATTCTGCTGCTTTTGCTAAGTTACTGTTTGATACCAGTTGGACTGCGTCATCAGCAAATAAAATGCATTTTGTTTGCCTCAGCGGTTGGGGTAAGTCGTTTATGAACAGTAGGAATAGAAGGGGGCCCAGTGTTGATCCCTGTGGTACTCCAGTTTTTACCTGTCTTTGACTCAATGCCATTTAGTTTGGTACTTTGCTTTCGATTGGAAAGATAGTTTGTCAGAAAGGCTACCGTTTTTGAACCCAACCCACTCTTGACAACCTTCTGCAACAGGATTTTATGATCTATAGTGTCAACTGCTTTTTTAAAATAAATAAACTCTGCTATGGTAAGTTTGCCAGAATCCATCGCACTGAGAAGCACATCAAGGAGTGTTGAGAGTGCTTTGGTTGTGGAACTGCCTTTCCTGAAGCCATTTTGTACATCTGCTAGGTAGTTTGTTGCTTCAAAAAATGTTTTTATTTGATCATGAATGAGTTGCTCAACTATTTTCCCAGTTATGGGTAGAAGAGAAATTGGTCTGAGGTCATTGCATGTTTTGGGGTTGCTGACTTTTGGATAGGTACAACTGTAGCAATTTTCCAGTCACCTGGGAAAATACCCGTTTCAATTGATAGGTTTACTATATGGGTGAATTCGTTGATTAATATAGTTATTGAATCAATTAGTATCCTTGAGCTATGATCTTTAAGTCCTGATGATTTGTATTCAGACAAGCCCTTAATCGTTTTAAGTACTTCTTCCTTAGTTACCACCCTTATGTCATATGTGACTGCATTTGGCTTTACTATGTTAACTTTATCTTTTTCTGGTATATTGTCTAGTTTATCTGCTAACTTCTCCCCTATCTCTATGAAGTAGTTATTTATCTTTTCAGGTGCTTCTTGAGTTGTTAATTTGTCCCCTGTTAACTCATCCACTAAGCTGGAGATAGTTGGGGTGGTTTCCGGGGCTATGCTCTGTATGATTCTCCAAAATTTCCGGGCATCTTCTTTATTTTGTAGGACTTCAGACTGTATGTACCTAGCTTTTGCATACCTGACTGCAGAATTGGCTCTATTCTTGATTTGGGTTGCTAAGAATTTGTCTTCAGGTAGATTTGTTTGCTCTGATTTTTCTTTAAAGTAGTCTCTATCTTTCTGCAACTCAAGAATTTCATTGCTAAGCCATTCTGGTCGACTATCTTTCACATTGTATTTTCTGAGTGGTGCATGTTGGTCTGCTGCTTTAGTTATTATTTGTTTGAGTGACTCCCAACATATATTTGGATCCTGCTTGGCAAAGAGGGGTTCAGTATTTTCTTCTAGTAAGGTTTCACTAAATGTCTCTATTTTATAAGTTCCTATAGCTTCTTCCCCAGAATTCTATTAATTGCCTATCATCTTTAGTTTTTTTTCTTAATTATGTAAATTGGCTTGTGGTCACTAATATTATAATTTAGAACTCCTGTGTTTTGCAGTATTTCATATTTGTGAATGCTAGATCAATTGTTCTGTTTGTTTCAATTGTTATTCTTGTACCTGATGTAATGACCTGTTCAAGTGCTAAGCTTGTTGCAAATTGTCTTATTTTGTTGGCGGTTATCAAGGTTTTCTTTGCAACATCAGCATTGAAGTCTCCTATGAGGACCAATTCAAATTTGTCTGTGTCTGCTATTTCTTCCAGGATTGATATTATTTGTTCAAGTGCTGAGTCCAAGTTTGCATTTGGTGGCCTGTATATGTTTCCCAGGAGTATTTTCTTACAATAATCCCTTTCTATTATGACCCACTGCATCTCTATGTTTGTATTTGAGTGATTATGTTTTTACAAATGTATCAGTATCTATGTTGAGCCCTTCTTTATAGTAGATTCCCAGCCCTCCACCAGCCTTAGTTTGGCCATCAGATCTGGTTAGTTAGTACCCTTTGACAGATGTTAATTTATTTTCTGTGGTTGAGTTCAGCCAGGTTTCTGAGTTTGATAATACATCAAAACCCGAATTAGGTAGATCAATCCTTAGTGTTTCAATTTTGTTGTTTAGACTTCTAATATTTAGATGTCCTATTTTGAATCCTGGTAGACCCTTGATGCCATCTAAGGGCATTTCCTATGTCCTTTCACTAGTGCCCTTCCCAGACCTCCCCGAGAACTCCCCCTCTCAAATGTTGTTAGTGTAATGTTATAGACGTGAACGCTTAGAAGTCTGTATGCCAAGTGGCGTTTATTCAACCACGATCCACCACGTCACCTTGCTCATGTGACCCACCTTGCTGGGTCCGGCATGCTTCCCGTACATACACTACATCTCCCCTTTACGGATTAAATTCATATTTACCGTACGTACTGTTCTTAAACGCATCCATGGATCATTCTTACAGTCTCTGGGTATCGACAGGATATGATCTCACACGGACCTGCTTGATTTGATAAATACATCTTAAAACTAACAACGAAATGGTATATAATGTTATACGCTCTCACTCACTGAATGTAACATGCAAATATATCTTACGCTAACATTCTATTCCTAACTATGTCCCTCATAGCCCAGTGAACTCTGCGGCCCTTTCTACAAGTCAAAACTTAAACTAATTGCATGTGTTAACTACTTAGTACCCTAGACGGTTCACTGGCTTGATTGCCCTTCCGAACCTGTTCACATAACCACCCACTGCCGACCTTGTTGACTTCTGAGGTGTTACTGTGCCTTCCTGCGTCCTATCACATGACGGTTTGTTTTTAATTGGCTCAGGTGCTCGCGTAATTAGTGTTCTGTTTCTTCGCAATGTTCTGTTTTCACTGTTCTGGATTTGATAGTGTCTGCCATGTTGCATATCTACGTGCACTATTTTCCCCTTTTTCCATTCATTTCGATGGTTCAAGTACCGAATATGTTCCCCCACATGTAATGCTTTGTGTGACTTTGTGGCCTGTCTGTCATGGTACGCTTTCTGTTTGTCTTGTCTCTGCTGTAACTGTTTCTTTCTCGTTGAGACTGTCTTTGCTCTTAATCGTTCTGGTATTACTGGTATCGTACTCCTTAATACCCTACTCATCAGAAGTTGTGCCGGGGATGCCCCTATATCGGGCATTGTTGTATTTCGATATGCTAATAACGCCAGATTAAAATCTGACCCATCGATCATTGACTTTTTTAACATCATCTTAATTGTCTGTATGCACCTTTCAGATTGGCCATTACTCCTTGGATATAAAGGGCTTGACAATTTCGGGATGAAATTATACATTTTAGCAAAAACCCTGTACTCCTCGCTTGAAAATTGCCGACCATTGTCCGATACAATTACTTTAGGGATCCCATGCCTGGCGAATGTTTGTTTCATACTTTCTACTACGGACTTACTCGTTGTTTCTGTTAGTTCCACCACCTCCGGATACTTGGAATAATAATCTACGATCAGCATATAATTGCTGTGTCCACATTGAAACAAATCAACGCCCACCTTATAGAAAGGAATGTCTGGGATGTCATGACTAATCAGTGGCTCGTGGTGTGGTCGAGCTCTTACCGACTGGCATGTCTGGCACCTGGAAATTTTGTCCTGCAGTTGGCTGTCTAGCCCTGGCAAAAAAACACTATCACGTGCCATCTGTTTGCTTTTTACTATTCCTAAGTGTGCAGCATGTAGCGCGTTTAACATTTTGCAACATTTTTGGAATTACTATTCTGTTTTGTTTCATCACTATATCATTCTGTACTGTCAACTCGTCTCTATATGTGTAATACGGTTTCACATCACTAGGTATTGAGGTATTTTTCTCTGGCCATCCGTCTCGGATGTACTTGATGAGTTGCTGCAGTGTGTGATCCTGTGCTGTCGCGTGTGTTATGTCTGCCAACTCATCCGTGATGTAGTCTACTGCTGCAACAGACATACAATCATCATATAAGTTCATTCGTTCAACCTTTGTGGTATGTGCCCTAGACAAAGCATCAGCAAAGAACATGTTCACCCCCTTTACATACTCCAACTTTATATCATAGTTCTGCAGTCGCAGTCTCATTCTCTGTAACCGTGCCGTTAACATATGTAGCGGTTTTTCCATCATGTTTACTCGGGGCTTGTGATCCGTTTCGACTGTGACTTGCTTCCCGAAAATGTAATCGTGAAATTTTGCACAGCCGAAACAGATCGCAAGCATCTCCCTCTCGATAACCGCATAATTTCCCTGGCACTTATTTAATGCTTTTGACGCCATGCTGACTGGCTGATTATCCTGAAACAACGTAGCCCCAAGCCAAGTCATTGAAGCATCTACCTGCATTTTCACCGGCTTCGTCACCTCATAATACTTCAGCACCGGCGCTGTTTTCAACAACTTTTTTAGTCTTTCGAACGCCTCCTTTTGCTCAGTATCCCAGTGCCATGCGACCTCCTTGGAGAGTAAAATCCCTAAGGGTTTAGCAATGTCTGACAAATTTGGAATAAACTTGTGTACATACCCCACCATTCCTAAAAATCTCTGTACACCTGCCTTGTCTGTTGGTGTAGGCATCTCCGTGATCGCCTGGATACGGTCAGGATTTGGTTTAAGACCCTCACCCGTTAATAAGTGCCCTACATACTCTACTTGCATCCTACACAATTTAGATTTTTCAGGATTCAATTTTAATCCGACTTGTTATGCTCGTTTCAGGACAGACTCTGATCGCTCGTTGTGTTGCTTGATGGTCTCACCGTAAATTAGAATGTCATCTGCCACTACATCAACCCCCGGGAGATCCCTTAATATACTGTCCATTTCCTGTATAAAAATATCCCCGGCCGTTTTGATCCCAAATGGGAGCCGGGTATACCTATACCTCCCCCAAGGCGTATTGAACGTACACAACAACGAGCTAGGTTTGTCCAACACTATCTGCCAATACCCGCTTTGGGCATCTAACACAGAGAAAAACCTAGCCCCTGCTGTACTGGCTACCACTTGTTCGACTGTTTTAATAGGATAAGCCCCCCCCGGAGTATCGCCTTATTCAACTTGGTTGGATCTAAACACACCCGTACCTTATTCGGCTTTTGCACAATGGTAATTGAGTTTACCCAAGGTGTTGGTTCTATCTGTTCAACAATAACCCCAAGCTTTACCCCAATTCATTCCGCACAGCATCACTGATGGCATGCGGAATACGCCTCGGTGGATCAATTACTGTGGGTACACTCTCATCAACATGTATGGTCGCATTAACCTTTATACAGCCCAGCCCGTTAAATACATTGTGATATTTATTTACCAGTGCCTGAGCTTCAGTGTCCATGATCCCCAGAGCTTTTTTTTTTTCAGCGTTCATCGACAGTACACGATTCAGGAGGTTAAACTTCACACAGGCGTACTTCCCTAAGATCGCGCATCCGTTGTCGATAACTTGAAACAGGATCCGGTGCCCTCGGATGTTGATAGTCACTTCCCCGCGCGGACAGATCCTCTCTCCGGAATACGTCACCAGTCAACATCTTGGTTTTGTCAGCTCCATGTTTGGCAACGACATGAAGACACTCTCGGGTATTATGCTGGCTTCGGAGCCACAGTCCAGTTTGAACTCGACCATCTCACCACAGACCTTCACATTCTCAAACCATAATCCCACACGCTCTCTGGTTTTGTCGATAGCTCCTACAACCAAGTCATTCGGCTCCTCCTCATACGTATCCTCGGTTAACCATTCAACCGGTGTGCCCTCTTCATCCATGTGCAACGCGTTGACCGGTGCCGGTTGCCGCTGACCTCCTCTGCATACTCTCGCAAAATGACCAATGCAACCGCATGCCATGCATTCCTTCCCTCTGGCTGGGCAGTTGTCGCGCGGGTGCGAATATCCACACCTGTTGCAATTCAGCCGGTTGACGCCCTGCCTATTACCTTCACCGTGCCTATTATCACCACCGGCCCGTGCCGGTGGGCGTGCTGGGGGTCGTGACCTTTGCCTCTCGTGACGACTCACAGCATGCACCTCGGTGTCATAAGCGTTATCCGCACCAGCCCCTAACTGTTCCGAGCTGTGTTCACTCAGGCGACATATTTCTAAGCACCGCTCCAATTCAAGGTTGGGGGTCTGCAACAACTTGTCCCGCACCACATTGCTCTTAATACCACACACCAGCCTGTCACACAACATAGACTCTTTGGTAACACCATAATCACAAAGTTCAACACGGTACTGCAACTCACGAATATACGTCTCCATATCCTGTGTCGTTTGGTTGTACGTATTGAACTTGTAACGCACAATAGTGCGGTTAGACTTCCCATGGCAATATTCTCGGAACGCAGTTGTTATCGCATTTATTTTTTCGCGGTCACTGCTGTCCAGGTTCATTGTATGAAACAACTTCTGCGCTTCTAGGCCCGCCACATGCAAAAAAGCACAACATTGCACCTTCTCGCTCTTTGAAGACAGTCCAGTGGCCCCAGCATACAACTCATATGCTCCATGCCACACTCGCCAATTTATAGCCAAGTTCCCTTTCAAACTCAGGGGAGCCGGCGGTTTCAAACCTGTTAGCGCCATGTTTGAAGTCGCTCCACCACATCTGACACCATGTAACGTTATAGACGTGAACGCTTAGAAGTCTGTATGCCAAGTGGCGTTTATTCAACCACGATCCACCACGTCACCTTGCTCACGTGACCCACCTTGCTGGGTCCGGCGTGCTTCCCGTACATACACTACAGTTAGCATCAAGTCGATTTGTAGCATGTGGTCTCTCTACTGGCACGTGGGTGTTATCTGTTGCTGCCTGCTTCTGGGCAGCATCGCCGACCTCTTTAAGGAGGATAGTGTCCTCGTTAGGAGCCAAGGAGAGGTGAGGACGGTGTCCGCTGTGTGGCAGCTGGTGGTGCTGATCACACCACCAAACCGGCCACCGGTGGGGCACTCGGTCTCACAGATACGGAGATACATGGACAAATTGACTAAGAACATGTGGTATGTTAATATTCATCATTGGGAGATGAAGCTCGATGTCCTGCATGCTGGGATGGAGCAGGACCCTGTGGAAGTGCTGCAGGTGATTGCAAAAAGGCCTAAAAGGGGACTGGTTAATGCAGTAGGGGTAGCGGCATCCTGGCTGTTTGGTACGGTGAGTCAGGCACAGTTAAACAAGGTGCAACTGGCTATTATCGCAAGCAGTATACAGACGCATGCCCTGAAGCATAACCAAGAGCACATGCTTTCCATTATGAATAAAACGAGAAATATTCAGCTGCCATTGCTCACATACACAGCTGACTCAGAGGCATGAGTGGGTTAATCAAGGCTTTTATTCGGGCCCTGCCTGCCCGGCGGCATGTACATTGACTGTATCATCGGGCAAGAAGTGAACGAGTGAAGGCCCGGATATATTGGGAAAATGAAATGTGATGAGGGCATATGAGTCATGTGAATGATTTAACAAACGAGTAATCAATTACGTTAAAGTACAATAGCAATATTTAATGATAAAAATATGAGAAAACAGTAGAGGGTGAATTATCAGAAATCTGACATTTAAGTAGGTGTTATCTGTCAACTGCGCGGATGTCAGTCGCTCATTAGATGGTATTCTTTATTTTTAATTTTTAAATGCTTGATTAGTTTTTGGTTTTGTTGATTGTTGTGGGCACAATAAACTGCAGGTTTGGGTGGATGGGTAAAATTGGAGGTGGGAAGTGGTCAGTGCGCGGGCGTTTGGAGAAGACTGACCAGCTTCGGTGGCTCCGGAAGACACCAGGATAGTGACTGGCGTGATGGCTGGCCACAGTAGTGGCAGGGGGGGAGGGCTTCAGCCTTGAGCCTGCCATGTCCAGCAATGACACCGAATGAGCGACCTCACTCATTCAAGACAATTAGCGGAGCATGTTTCGGTAGTGGAGGGGATGATAGCCACAGCACGGAAAGAGGCAAAGAACATGACGGCCAATGACTTGGTGGTGGAGGAATTAGAGAGTGTGGTAGACGACTATGTGTCAAAGCGGGCCCTGCACCATCAGATGGTGATGCAGCTGGAGTGCGGCATGCTCACAGAGACACTACTGAGGCCGGCCCAGCTGGCACTCATGATAGAGGCAGCCAGAGGCGCGGGCTTTCACGGTCTCGACCTGCACTGGTACTACCAACACGCAAGGGTGGAGGTGGTGTGGGGCACAGACGTGTCAATCGCCTTTCGCCTGGGGCTGCAGATGGTGAGTCCAGAGACGTATTTGGCGTATCACTTGATATATCTGCCAGTGATGCTAGATGCGGAACATTTAAGGACCATGGTGGGAAAGTCTGTGGTAGCAGTGAGCACGAGAAGGAAGGTGAACTTCTATCCTGAAGCTTGCATGGGCAGCCTGCCCACGGTCTGCTATCCTGCCATGGAGCGGACCTCCCAGACCTGCAAAGCGGCACTCGTGACAGGGATGAAACCGGAGGACTGCAAGCTGTGGATCACAAAGATCCAAAAGACTGTGTCTGGCACTGTGGTGGCACCTGTGGAGGGTATGGGTGATGTGAGCATTGCTCCCCATGAGACTCAGGTGGATGTGACAATTTGTTGTGCCAGAAAGCCCCAAATCAACCAGGGGATCGCTGGCCCGACATTCTTGCAGGTGCCGGAGGCATGCATGGTGGAGGGCAGAGGTTGGCTTTTGCAAACATTGACAGTAGAACATGAGACCGTGAACATACGACAGATGCCATCAAGGCTGGACCTGACAGCCTTGAATGTCTCATGGCCTCCTGCTCTCCACCGAATGATGAAGGAGCAGCTCGAGCGGGTGCCAGAGCTGCAGGTTCCCCTGATGTCAATGGACGGTCTAGTGCAGGTACCAGACGATTACGTCCGTGTTGAACATTTTAGCATGTTGTGGTATTGTATGTTGGCAGTGGCCGGTATAATCGTATTGGGTGGTACTGTGTATTGTTATTACAGGTGCCAAGCTCGTTGTACCAGATGCAGACGTCCGAAGAAGAGGCAGGGTATGGTACCGGAGAGCAGGGAGGCGGTGGTCTATGAATCCAAAGAACTACCCTCTCCCTCCCCGTTATTCGTCCATAGAGAGGGCATGGTGCGGTACAAGCCGCAGGGTTCAGTGTTGGAGCTGGCTGCGCTTCCGTATTGGGCGTAGGAAGGTTGCAAACGTGTTTATGCAGTGCCTGGGGCGTCTGAACCAAAGATTTTGGAGAGGAGCAGGGACGCTGTATACATTTGCATAGTTATTTAAAGGTTACCGAGCTGTCTACTAGGGTTAGTGTTCATGCCGCATATTATATGCACTTCTTATGCGTCAGAACCAAATTTAGGGGATGAGTAGGGACGTCGTATACATTTTGAAACGGGATAATGTTTCTCATTTGGCAGAAGTAACCTGTCGGAATTGACCGATGTTTATTTAATATAGTGAGAGTCGCTGGGAACCGCTGGAGCTTGCCATCATAGGATTTCTAGTCACCTATCCCTAGCCTTTCCCATACCTTCCGGTCTGACGATGGTTAGCTAACTTGGGATCCTGGTAGTGCTTGAAGGATTTGGAATATCGGGAATTTAGGCTCACCACCCAACCCAGAATGAACAAGTAAGGGAGGATTTAATTAGACATTATGCGCCTCCCTGATTCCTGCTGGTTAGAATACAAGTATAGGGATGGGGGAAGCTAATTATAGCAATTTGTCTTTCCTCGGATTCCTGCTCGCAAAGGACCTGCAGTAGCAAAGTAGGGGGGAGAGGATTTAATTAAACATTATGCACCTCTCTGATTCCTGCTTGCATGAAACTGCCATGGATATAGCAATGGGAAGGTCCTAGCGGCCACCTGACCCATCAGGCGCAGAATGAGTCATAGCTCCATCAACCAACCTTTATGATTGGGTTCATTTGGTTGATTCAAGTCATTTGATTGAGTCGAGTCATCTGATTGATTCGGGTCATTTGATTGATGTTGGATCGGTGGACCGGTCGGGTTGATGATTGATTGGATCGATCACTACTGGGAAATAGTTGATTTGATTATCCTATGCAGTAGTCTAAACCTGGTTGATTGGGTCAATCACTACTGAAAAATATTTGATCTGATTATCTTGTGCAAGATCTAACCTGTCATGGGTTCCCTGCTTGTGTTGCTATTCTGTCCTGCTTCCCCTATTTTTAAAACTTTTTTTTTTTTTAGTATTCTTGAAGTTTTAAAGGGGGCCTGGGCGCGCAAGAGAATTAGCAGACACAACCTGTACAGTGACAGGATGATAAAAGACATCTTTTTAAATATAAATTTAATATTAATTAAGGGGGGAGTAGAACTAGTATAGATAAGTAGCAAGGTAGCTGGTTCAAAGCCACCGTCTACATTGTCAATGTTGGTTACAACATGGCTAATTGAACCCATGAGAAAGTACATCCATTACTTGAACGCAACTACTGGCACCATCTATAATGTCCTTTTTAACTAATAAATGCTCGCCGACTGTGGCGCCATCTGCTGTAATTCTCCATAGCGAGATATGACGCAGTTTCATTATAGACACTTCGACCAGAGCATTTCGATCGATAGGATGTGTGTCTCTACCTTGGATTTAGATATTCAACAAGATGCCAGTCACTAAGAATACACAATTCAAATATTGAGAGAAAAGACTCAGGAACAACGAGCCGTAGTTCCATCAAAAGAAAACACGAAGGTAGTACAAAGTTAGTGGTTATACCCTATGAATCTACGACGGAAATACTACTCGTGTTGGTCGAACAAAGGATCGGCGTGAGCCTCGGAAGGACGACAATGACATCAACGCACAGATACGAGAGAAAACGCTCCGGACGTCGGATTAACCGTGGTCAGGCTACGTTGCAGAAACGGATGGACGATATCAAAGACGGATCAATCCTCGGATCGATCAGCTTCAGAAAGTGCCGAGCGTTGAAGGTCGAGTCTACTACGCCGCAGAAAAGGACTCCTGACATCACGCGACGTGGAGGCGGCCATGAGAGCATGCTCGAGGTCTCGCGACCAAGATTGTCAGATGGCCCGATATCAAACCGTTCGCCTTCTACAATCGGAGGCAGTTCATGTGACTATATACATCAACCCTGGCCTGGATACTTTGCACAAACGGACGACGATATCAATGACTCGGATCGATCAGCTTCAGAAAACGTTGAGGGTCAAGGCATACTATGCTGTGGAAAAGGACTGCTGACATCACGCCACATGTAGGCGGCCATGACAGCATGCTCATGCCTCACGACCAGGATGGCTGATGCCCTGACATGATACTGTGGCCCTTTCTTCAATCGGCGGCTGTTTTCTGCATTATATTCCACCTATTCACTGGAGCAGTCGTCTCTACCGTGAGTTCATCCTTTCAACTATGGTTAGGAAGGTCGTCCTCGTGCTCGGAGGGTCGGCCATTAACAGAATAACACTCACACAAGGGTACATTATGATGATGTGCCAGGAAGGTCTCACATCGCCGATTACACTCATACAGACGATGTTGTTTGTATTCTGTGACCATCATCTACCAACCTACACAGCATATAGGCGCCTAATTCATACCATCTCGCCTTACTCTTTGCTAACAGCTCAACAATCATCTCACTCCTACTCTTGCCGAACAGACGGGTGGCCATGGCCACAAGCAGCTATCACTCATTCAGGGGTGTTCGTGACATTCGCCAGACGGGTTCCATATCGCATTACACCCATACGGACGGTGTTCGATATAGTCTTAGAACTGCTGACCTACTTCCAGAAGTAGGCAACGAGGACGTTCCCGACCATTATGGCGCTCCTCCAGGAAAAGGTGACTTCATCTAGCACCCTACGCAGCATATAGGCACCTATGTCATGCCACCTGGCCTTACCACTTCATAAGATCTTGACAATCATCTCACCCCTACTACCGTTGGGTTCACCAGACTGGTTGCTGATACTTATAATATGCATCTACATCAGACTGCTGCACTGCCAAACTAGCTTGGCTCTCAATAATAGGCCACAAGGCTGTGATCGACCAGGATGGCGCTCCTCTAACAAACATAGGCCATACACATCAAAGGCTACGTCACTACTGATACTGCTTGCTGATACTTATAACATTGGGTTTTGACCTGGGTTCGAATCTTACCCGTTCCCAACCTGCTGACTGCTGACCCTTCCAGAAGTAGGCCATGAGGACGTTCTGCCCCACCAATGGCGCTCCTCCAGGAAAGGGTGCATTATGACGATTGCCAGAAAGGCTTCACATCGCCCATTACACCCATGCACACATGTTCGATATGTTCTGGATAACAAGGTGACGATCATCTACCACCCTATGCAAGATTACTATCACAATAACACTCTCAATTGCCATCATAATAACACTCTCAATTGACTCTCACCAATAGATAGCTAGTCGTAGCCAATAAACAAATGCCACCCAGACAAGGCTACGTTATGACCATCAGCCAGACAGGTTTCACATGGCCTTTACACCCATATGGACGATGTTTCACATAGGCTCATATAGCCATTACACTCAAGGCAGGTAGTGATAGCCACAAAAAATACCACTCATACAAGCGTACATATGACCATGCACCAAAATAGGCAATGAGGCCGTTATCACCATGGTGCTTCCATAACAATTGGGTGGCCATGGCCACACTAATCTCGCTCATCCAGGGGTGCGTTATGACATTCGCCATGCAGGCTTAATATCGCCGATTACACCCATATTATTACACCCATGGCTACGCTCATTAATGACACTGCCATACCCTCAACTCAGCACATTATGCCCTGTTTTAATGACACTGTAAAGGCCCCCACATCAAAAGGGCTTGTGCTTGGGCTGGTCCTACTCAGTTGCCAAACGGGCAAGTAGATATAGCCAGAAGTAATTCCCTCATACAGGGGTACATTACAACGTTTCGACAGATAGGCTCATATCGCCATTACACCCATACAGACAGCTTGTGCTCGGGTTGTCCTACTCTCACTAAACAGACAAGTGCCAGCTATGATCAGTACTGACACTGCCGTATGAGGCCAAATCTAAGAGCTTGTGCTTGGGCTGGTCCTACTCATTCACCAAACGGGCAAGCAGCCATATACACAAGTAATTATCACCTTACTGGGGTATGCTATGATGCTTCAACATATCTCCTTTACACCCATATAGACGATGTTGATATATTATTGAGAACAGGGTGATGATCATCTACCACTGCCCAAATAGATTCGCTCTCAATACTTATATCATCCCTTCAACAAAGGTCTCTACAACATTCGTGGGGGTTCATCACCTCATAAGCCACCCTTGACTCTCTGGTTGGTTGCATGGTATTACACGGCTGACTGTCCACCAGCTGCATCGGTCGCTAACCATGGCTCTGACCCCAGGGTGTGCTTCAAATGGGGGACTCTGTAAGACTTACTCTCCCTTGGTGCCATGCTCGGGCCATCTGAGGTGCAGTCTCCCACGATGCACGCGCTTTAGCCTCATTCGCAATAACAATACCATCGCGTAACTCCAACATATCATCAAGGAGTGTCAACTCAAAACAGGTATCATCGCAACACAGGGAGACCTTGACGTGAGGGTTGTGTGGCTCCAGTACATTGCAAGGTGTATATTACTAAACCACCATCACGCACAACCCCCACATTATAACCTGGGATTTGACTGCGAGAAAGTACATCTATTACCTGAACGCGGCTACTGGTGCCATCTATAATGTCCTTTTTAACTAATAAATGCTCGCCGACTGTGGCGCCATCTGCTGTAATTCTCCGTAACGAGATATGATGCAGTTTCATTATAGACACTTCGATCAGAGCATTTCGATCAATAGGATGTGTCTCTACCTTGGATTTACCGTCCCACCCAGCCCAACTAGAGGTTATGTTCATAGGGTTGCGTGCCTGGAATCCTCAAACTCTTAATCAATCAAAGATCTCATGACTTAACTGTAACAAGTAACTAGTAAGAATAAATGCCACTTTATAGACTGTACTTGTCTTGCATTGGTTCAATTGGGACCGTCAATCTAGTATAGATTTTGGGGCTTTGATGATGTGACTCAGTGGGATATCGGGTCATGGTGCAGGTGGCCTGATTTCCCGGTGGGGCAGCAGTATAAAGTCACTATGAGTGTGTACTGTCACAAGTCGGTACGCATCCTGATATATATTTGTTGTTGTAGATATAGTTTATTCATTGAATAAAGTCTTTTGTCAGTGCCATGTGACAATACAGTTATTTACAGTACATGTATACGTATATAGTCTGATATTGTCATCAGCAGCTAGATCAAGTCAGCTGAAATAACATTATTGATCATTCCAAGACTTACATATGATATAGTCTGGCAATTCAGATATAAGATAGTTTTTGTATCCAAGAAGCTTGTTTTATTTATCGATGCTTTTAGAGCACATTGATTTTCATCATCAGCTATTGGACGTCAAACATATGGTCATTCTGACATATTTATCTGGTCATTTCCTTTTTCCAGCCTCTCGGTACTTAGGGCTGCAGTAGTAACTACCTTTTGTCTAGGTACCATTTTGGTGAGTATATAATGATTGTATTGGTTCCAGTGCAAACCAATGATCCAATACCCTTATATGTTTGATCAATTCATTGCATGCATACTACATTGTGACATTGCTTTTTAAACCAAATCGGTAACAGCTACATGCACATCTCATATAAATCTTGCCTCACTGAACTAATCATCTGTATCACCGTATCCATCGCATTCCCGGAACAAACTGCGAAATCAACATTGGCGACTGCAAAAGCATGGTCTGCCAACATGACGGGAGCTGTGAGGATCCCATGCCTTTGCCGGTTTCCACTGCGCATGTGCTGCTGGACACACTGGACAGCTGTGGGAGACGGATATAGATGAATGCATGTCAACACCATGCCTCAATGAAGGCACGCATATGGATGATGTCAATGGGTAGGTACAAGTCAAGTAGATAAAGGTTGGTTGATTGAGCTTTGCATCCTGGCAACATCTAGGGTCATATCGCTAATGCCAGATTGGCCATTGACATTCAATGTGGTGGGTTATTTATTTATTTAAAGTTGCATGGTCCGATGGTTTTAAATGTTTGCCATTTTCTAAGATAAATACATTAGATTAATCATTATAGTCTACTTTACTTTAGTTTGAAGTCACTTTTAATTTAAATGTCAAACTTTGGAGATATTCGATGCAAGAACATGCCAAATTAATGTTGGCAAGCACACCAAAGCTCAGTAGTAATATGTTCTATTAAATTGGCGCATTACACCCTTCTATGCAGTAACAAATGTTTAATAAGTGCACCAGTATCTAGGTTGGATATGTTGAATCTAATCTAGATAATTGTTTTGATTTTCAAAATGTGATGTTTTCATCGGACTATGCAACTTTTAACTTTTTCTTGAAGATTGCTATAATAAACAACAGTTGGGTGGAACTAAAAATTGATTTATTCAACAGTTCTTGTATACCTTACATAAAACAGCCACAACAAAATTAGGGTTAACACACATTTCATCGAAACAATATTTTACAGTATTTTAAAGTAAGACATCCAAGCATTTAGGCCTCAAAAGTATGCCATTACATGACTTATTAACAGTTCAATTTGTATGTGGTCATTTTGGAAAGCATGTTCAAATTGAAAACCTTTCAAATACATCTTCAAAGACATGTTTTCACGATGCTGCGATCCTTTATAGGTAGAACTGATAACAAACAACAATTGGATGGAAGGAACAGTTAAAAAACGTAGACAAATCTAGACCCAGAAAGGGAATACACCTATTATGTTACCATTGTGTATTAAATGTCTATTATAGCAATATTTTAGATGACATTGAGGCAATTCCACACAACAAAACTTCACCAATTGTATAAGTTGTGGCAACTACTTTGTTTAAACACTAGAACAACTTATATTTAGTATAGGTTGGTACAAACATTGTCTACCCTATGAACTGTTTTCTCATATCCAATTATATAATTGATAGTAATACCATAGGTAGTTGGTCCAAGACCTAGCAAATATAAGTGGCTATCTTAAGTGAGGTTGATTAGCCGTCATATTACTGTGTGCAGTAAAGGATGTTTCTGAGACCATTGTGAATATCGGTTTGTTTACACATTGAGTAGTTCACTAACTTCCCACCAGGTGCCGCTAGATACCTTGTGCTGGCTCCTGTGGATTTCTATATATCCCAACAATCTGTCAGTGGGAGCACTGGAACCTGACTATCAGAGACAAGGTGTGTCATAATCCGACTAGATGGACCATAAATCTTCATCTCCCTCATGGATGGGGACCAGGGAGCAGTCAATATCTAGCTAGCTCCAACCTGTTCTGCTAAAGGAAACTCTATTTTGTTGATATAATACTGGACACAAATAAGGTTTCCTTTTAAATCATACAAACCTGGCATTCCCGTTTCATTCAAAGATCAGCATTTGGAATGCTTCTAGAACTTTGTACACTGCTATTAACACCATATATCCCATGCTCATAGTGAGGCCAGTTATAGCAGGAAGCAAGTCCTATGGGATGGGTAAGACCATTATTCTGTCTATATGATAACTGTAACGTGTTTTGTCTAAGTAATGAACAGGAATCAAGTCCTCTGTGATGGGTAAGACCATTATTCTGTCTATACGATAACTGTAACATGCTTTGTCTAAGTAATGAACAGGAAGCAAATCCTCTGTGATGGCTAACACCATTATTCTGTCTGTATGATAACTGTAACATGTTTTGTCTAAGTAATGAACAGGAAGCAAGTCAACACCATTATTCTGTCTACATTATAATGTTAGCATGATTTTCCTAAGTGATGGACAGGAATGAAGTCCCAAGTGATGGCTAACATTATTCTGATCGATGCTCAAACCTATATAATCCACATCATATTTTGGTTTTCAACGACAAAATCTAGGCTTTGCAGCCTTAATTTTATTAAGGCGTTGGTCCATATAGTGTAGATTGATGCCGATGGATGGTCTTCAATCATTGCATTATGCCAGTATAGTAGAAAGCTGTCCTGAAGCTTGAAAAGAAGATACAAATGAAGTTCATGATTAATTTGATAATCATAGCAAAATATGACAAGTCAATGACCAAAGGTGTGAGTCCCTTAAGGAATTTTTGCTATATCAGTAATGTACAAATTGCAAGTTCCATGAATACATTTTTGGGAAAGAAGTTACAGTTGAAACAGATCATGGGAAAATGCCTGAATGCTGGAAGAGTCTTGATGAAAATTGGCAGGTGGGCACGAAGGCCGAACGCATGATCTTCCATGATGCCGTTGTAAAATATTCCAATATACAGCATAGGGGGGATGCAAATGTTCTATTACTGATCGGTTTAGGTGACCAAGCGCATGTATGTATATATATATATTTTACCTCGGTATAAAGCCTCAGGCTAGCCGCAGGCTAGGGAGAAGGAAGCACATCCGGGTCCAGCAATTAGCATAAACAACTCACGACAGGAGGACGTTCATTGAGTTGCTCCGGCAAAATTTGTCTACAACAAGCTAAATAACTGTAAGTAGTAATCAAAATTTTGGTTTAGCTTGTTTATGATGCATATTAGCATCTAGATATGAAAGTTCAGAACTTTCTTAGGTCCATTTAGGACAAGATTAGTGTTTTTATCAATACGGGTAGAACAATGCATTGCTTTGTGCTACGAACCGAAACCTTTGTTCTATCGACACCTGTTTACACACAGGTAGAGATGTTGGCATTGTCACATCTCCTGTGGAGATTCCCTCGGACCCTAATAGAGAGTGTTGTTGGGGATGATCCTGGGTTTCTTTTATAGACTCCCCAATATTTATTTGAGGCGTACCTCCAAGTTTCGTAGCATTTTCTCCAACTTGCTGGCGCAGAAGCCGCGGGAGGGAGAAGTGTACGGTACAGAGAGCGTGGGAGGTCCCAGAGGCCTACCCCTTGTATGGTACGGCAATACACTTAGCTTACCACGCTTGTACTGAGAACGGTGTAAATACGTTACTCAATACCACATAGATCCTCAACCCGGGTTAAACCTGGCGTCACTTTTGTGTTCACGTTGAGTTGATTCCGGTTTAAAGTAACAATTTATTTGGTTACAGACTACCGATGGCTACAAAGCGAAACAAGCCACCACCGGCTGCAGGGGAGGGGCATGCGCCCACGGGCTACGACTTGTCGCCCGGTTGACGGCCGGCATCTCCCTATCCTTGATTCGGACTGGGAGGACGTGTCCGATCTAGAGGATACTGACTCGACGGACGAAATACCTTGTCCAAAGGCACTGAAACAGAAGAAAAGAAAGAGAGCCGTTAGCTCGTCTGGTGACGAGTTCACTAAGGCCAGTAAAGCCAAGAAAGTGAAAAAGAGCAAGAAGAGCAAGAAGAAGAGAAAGAAGCATTCTTCATCGGACTCTTCCGACTCATCTACCACCGAGTCGGACTCCGATACGGAGACGGCGGGAGTTTACGTCAAAATTGGCGGAAAAGTCTGCAAAAAGTGCCCTAAACAGAAGGCTAAGAAAGTACGCACCACAACGATGATGCGAGAGACAATTAAAGGCCATTTTAACACCTTTAAGCCAGCAGAGGTCATCACAAAATTGACTGAGCAGATTTCGGGAATCAAAGGAATTCCCAACATGGTGGTGAAGGAGATGGACTCAGGAGTCTGTCTGAGTGACGACAGACGTAAGTTTGAAAACGCACTGTTCACCATACACAAGGCGGTGTTAGGGGCGCTGATGTCAGTGGCACCCATCGCTAATAGGATGCAGACGGAGAACAAATTCTCATCGCTAGCTCTTCCTCAGGTACAGACGATACGAAAACGTCTTCAAGGCGGTCACGACAGATGCTGGTAAGGAAGTAGCGAGATCGAAGAAGGTCACAGACAACGACGGTAAGGAGTACATGTTGTTCTTAGCACCGAAACCAGTGAAAGGGAAGCCACTCGACAAGACGAAAATGTTTGGTGGCCAACTCCCTTACCTCTTTAAAGAGGTTGAGGCAGAAGCTAAGAGTGGAAAGAACATGGAACTGAAATGGAAACTGGATAATTCTTCCAGATTTCAGAGACCCCGGATGGATTTTTGCAACCGCCGGGGAGCAAGAGTGGGAAGCTCCGGCCCCTCCTACGGCTTCCAACCAAGGGGAAGGGGAAGAGGGGACCGACAGCCCTTCGGGTGGAATGACGGGAACCGCCCGTTCAGAAGGGAGTATACATCCTAACAACCGTTCCCACACCCAGGGAACAAATAGAGACTGCCACGCAGACTCCGGCGCCAGTGGCAGCAGACATGGTAATGGAGGAAACACAAACAGATGTAAGGAATTTTAATGCAGGGAACATTGCTACACATTTTCCTGAATGGTGTAAAATAACTAATGATAGGGACATTTTGAATATAGGTAGAGGAGTTCAGATTCCATTTACAGAAATTCCAAAACAAACACATATTCCTCTCCCTTATAAATTTAATGAAATAGAAAAGGAAACGTTAGATAATCAGGTGGCTCTTTTTGAAACAAAAAGGTATTATAGAACAGGTTAGTCACTCACCAGGTGAATTCATTTTTAATATATTTTCCTGACCTAAACGAAATGGTGAGATCAGAATGATCCTCGATCTAACTAAATTAAATGAAATAGTTGAATACCAACATTTTAAAATGTTCTCATTAGAAACTGCCAGGGATTTGGTTACACCATAGGCCTGGATGGCCAGTGTCGATTTACGAGGCGGTTATTATGCAGTCCCTATATGTACAGAACACAGAAAGTTCTTAAGATTTAGTTGGAATAACAAACTTTTCCAATTTACTTGTAGGCCTAATGGTTTGGCTTGCGCCCCTCGCCTGTTTACTAAGCTATTAAAGCCAGTTTTCTCAGTTATGGCTAGGAAAGGACATACTATGTTCCCCTACATTGATGATTCGTTTATTATGGCACAGTCATTTGAAGAATGTCAAAAAGCAGTTACCGATCTTTGCCAACTGCTGACAATGCTGGGTTGTTATATTCATAATGACAAGTCAGTGTTTACACCGACAACTGAACTTAAATGTTTGGGGTTTATTGTTAATACAAAACCAATGATGGTCTCGCTTACAAAACTGAAACTCGAGAAGTTTCTAGATACAACGACCCGCTTGGTTGAGCTAACTAGGCCAAAGATAAGGCAGGTCGCCGTCCTAATCGGTATAATGATAGCGTATGCTCCTGCTATTCTATATGGTAAGGCCCACATCAAATCTCTAGAGATAGATACAAATTTGGCTTTAGCACGCACTAAAGGAAACTTCGAACGAAAAATGTTTATTTCCGAAGAGGGGATACCTGGTGGTTTGAACATGTTCATGACTCTCCCAACCCAATTAGAATGGGAGAACCCAACACGGTAGTCACGACCGACACTTCGCTAGAAGGTTGGGGAGCACATCGAAACGATGTTGCGACAGGAGGGAGATGGTTACAAAATGAAATTTCTGACCATATTAATGCCCTGGAATTAAGAGCCATTTATTTAGGGCTAGCGAGCTTAATCAGAGTGCCACGAAATCATGTTCGAATTCTAACGGACAATACAACGGCTATGGCGTATGTAAGAAACATGGGGGGGACAAAGTTGAAACCATGCAATGACAGCAAAAATGATTTGGGATTGGGCGCAACAAAACCAAGTCTGTCTAACAGTAGCACATATTCCAGGGGTTCAGAGTACCCTAGCTGACAAGAAGAGTAGACATTTACATGATCATTTAGATACAGCAATTTTCGAAAACATATGTAAAAAATGGGGTCGACCCAATATCAACTTATTTGCCTCCAGAAATAATTATAGAATCCAAAAGTATGTTTCGTGGCACCCAGAACCAAACGCCTGGCAGGTAGATGCGTTTTCTTTAATTTGGGAAAATGAATTTTACTACATTTTCCCCCCATTCCGCATTATCAGCCGAGTGGCCAGAAAAATCAAGATGGACAAAGCTCATGCAATTTTAATAGTCCCCGAATTGGACACACAACTGTGGCTACCATGCATTGTGGCAAGAGCCAAAGACTGCCTACGATTCCGAAGATCCCCAGGAAATCTGACACATCAAGGCCCACTGACACGCCGCAGAGACATGTCGACAACATCACTGCTAGCATTCCTTTTTTAAATAAATATTTACAACAATTTGGCCTAGACAAAATTACTCAACAAAGATTAGTTTCACATGCATGGATGAAAGGCACAGTTAAAATGTACACAACTTACTTAAGGAAGTGGGGCCTTCATTGCCTGATACAAAAGGTCAAACCTATGAATCCTTCGATTTCTCAGCTAGCAAGATTCTTACGCATGTTAGAAGATGAAGGCCTAGGATTTGGGGCCATTAATGCAGCCAGATGTGCTTTGTCTATTATCCTACCCAGAATAAATGGACAAACAGTAGGAAAACATCAAGTTATTCACTGGATCCTAAGGTCGAGCTATGAACGAAACCCCCCCAAACCTAAATATAATCGGTTTTGGGATGTATCGGTCGTGTTTAAACTTTTCAAACGATGGCCGCATAACAAACATTTAGATGTTAAGAAATTAGGATTTAAAGTAGCCATGCTACTCTTACTAGTGACAGGTCAGCGAGGACAAACTATAGTTGCCCTATCACTGGATGGCCTGGAGATAGATAGGAAAGAAGCCAGGTTTGATTTAACACAATTATTCAAATCTAACCGCACGGGAGACCCTCTGTCTACAGTGAACGTTACAGAGGACCCAAAACTATGTGTAGTTTCAGCCATACGGGCATATATATCCAAGACCAGTGACTTAAGAAATTCAAGACAGCTTTTGGTGAGCTTTATTAAGCCACAAAAGGGCATTTCGCGAGATACTCTCGCACGATGGACAATTACAGTGTTGAAATTGGCAGGAGTCAATACGGACAGATATGCGTCTCATTCAACGCGAAGCGCCATGGTTTCAAAAGCACGGTTGCTAGGGATTTTGGTAAAACAAATCCTAGCACATGCAGGCTGGAAGACCGCTAGATCGTTTGCAAAACATTACAACAAACGACTAGAAAAGTCAAGCGGTATGGCCAGACGATTACTCAAAGACTAAAGTACATAGGTGAGAAACAAAATATTTTTCAATCTCATTAATACTGTCTAAATGTTACATGATATGTTGTTACAGAATGTTGAAATAGTTAACAAAAGTAATAAAGAATTCAATACACAGAATAAAAATGATATTACGTAAAGTTCTCCCTAGCCTGCTGCTAGCCTGAGGCTTTATACCGAGGTAAAATAGATTAGTTAGACAAATCTTACCTGGGTATAGATTATGGATAACTGTTGTTTTCCCGAGGTATAAGCCTCGGATAGACGTGGGCGAGGGCCCACCCACCACGCGCTACCACGTCTATACCGTTTGCTTGTGCCAAGAAAACATGACAGGTCCATGATTATTATTAGTTTAGATCATTTTTATCCTGAATAAGTAGGTAAAGATTGCTGGACCTGGATGTGCTTCCTTCTCCCTCTCCCTCCGAGGGTTATACCTCGGGAAAACAACAGTTATCCATCATCTATACCCAGGTAAGATTCGTCTAACTAATCTATAAGGTAGGGCTATGTAACAAATAGAGAGAGGCAGGCGAGTGGTGGGTTGGTCACTTTTATTGTGCAACATGGCTAGCATAAAAACAGGCTCACCGATACAATTTTTAATCGAGTGGACAAGTGACTTGGCGCTGCCAGAGCGCAGACAGAATTAGCTGTTGGTGGCGCTGCTGTAGGCAGTCTGGTCAAATCGAGGCAAGTCAGCGATTGGTCATAATAGATTTCGAGAATAACAAACGATAGATTAATAATATGGACAATACTCCGCCTACTTGTATCCGCATAATTAATTATACATCCCATAAGGTAGGGCTATGTACCAAATAGAGAGAGACAGACGAGTGGTGGGTCGGTCACTTTTATTGTGCGACATGGCTAGCATAATGACAGGCCAAAGGGGGATGCCTACATGTCAACACCCCAACCCACCAGTCGTATGATCAGCACACAGTTCACTATCCATGTACCTAGTGGAGTCTTAAGATAGCTGTAAACGGTCTCTGAAGCCCAGTCCCCCCTGCCCTTAAGTTCTTCTATCATAGCACCGCACATGGCCAGAAAGGTGCAACCTCCCCTCCTTAGTGAATGGGATGAGAGGGTCTTCGAATCAAGCCCAGCCCTTGAAGCAAACAATTTCAGGGTCTCCTGGTAGATACTATATGGCAGCAGGCACAAGGCCCCCCCAGGCAAGGAAGCCGAAAGGCATGGGCCGACAGTTCAGACCAGATCTGACGGAAGTGCATATCGGTCAAATAAACCGCACACAGATCAGTGTCACAACATCGCGCAATTGGGATCTGAAGGACCCTTTCCCTGAACTGGATAGTCTTTGATCTGTGCACTATCAAAGCTAGTCCCCAATCATAAAAAACGAAGTTGGTTCTACGGACGGCGGCGTCAGACATAGTCACCTGCGACTTCCTCAATAACCCGCTGAACCCGCTGAATGAACAGAGGACTGCCGCCCTCCAGGCTACGTGGCCAGGATTATTTGTCAAGAATGAAAATATCTTCCGCAACATATGAGGCAGCAGCGGCATGGCTCGACGCAGGGCATGTCCCTTCACCCTGCAAATCCCCCTTAATGTCGAAGCTAACACAAAACTCTTATAATCAATACCCCTCTCGCCATTCTGCCTAAAAAAATAATGCAAACCGCTATGGTAATTTAGAACAGATCCATACTTGATCGAGTGGGTGAACCAAGTGGCATAGAGTGGGACCTGCTCCTGCGCATGATGAATGGTAATGCTCAACATAATCGAAATAATTTTTAATCTGAATTCTTCGCATAGAATTGAAGCTGGTATCCCTGCTGCTCGCCCTTTAGAGTCGCTATCCCTGAAAGAAAAAAAATGAGTTATAATAAATCTCACTACAACAGAGCATTCTAGCACAATCGCCACTTCTAATCCTATCAGAACTGTCCTCACTAATTAGTCTGCTTAATGCATCGCAGATGACGCTAACACGACTGCGTATATATATGGAACTGAACTCAAAATTGAATTATACCGCTAGCCAGAAGATCCTCCGGTGGAAGTACATAATTCCTTTACACCTTGACCTTCCAGTGTTCAAAGCAGCCTGATCTACTGCACTATCAGTCACCATCATAACAGTGCTGTCACGCCATCCACCACTCAAGTGAAGGCAGGCAGCGTAGACTGCCCACATCTCCTGAATATTTATGTGGCCGGTCCCAACATCAGCTGGAGGAAGGTGGTGGTGGTGGCCTGCATAAGTGTCAAGTGAATCAGAAAGACCCACAATGAAAGCCCCGACGATCCAATCCTGGCAGTGCAATGCCCCGAACCCCCAGTTTGAAGCATCGCTGTAAGTCGATATGACAGGGGCGAACTTGCCCAATATCTTAGCCTTACCATTAAATGACTTGGCAAAATTCAGCCATCAATTCAGGTTCTCCTTGACCCCCTCGTTTAACCTAGTTCTATGGAATGGCTGTTTGAGTTTGGCCATAAGATTGTATATACGCCGGGTGAAAGTCCTACCTCCCCTAATTACCTTTGAGCAATATGCGAGCAGGCCCCCCACCTGCTCAAATTCTTTCCTAGAATCTTTCTTACGACCACACAATTTATGCACAATGTCTAGGGTTTTATCTAATTTATCCTGAGGAAGGCTTAGCTGTAATTGGACAGAGTCAAGGTAAATACCTAGAAAACGAACCTTGGTGTCAACCTCACTAACCTTCCTGAAACTAACAAAAAACAAGTCTCCTCAGGATCACCATCAGGGTCCTCTGAACCTCCTGCACCTCACTTAGTGGTACCTCCTACAATACAGAAATCATCTAAATAATTCACAAATCTGACAAATTCCTCACGCACACAGCATCAAACTACAAAATCAGAAATCTTAGAGAACATATAAGGGCTAGAGGATAAGCACATGCTGAGGCGATTGTCTAGGAAATAGGTAAAGTCCTCATTCAGTGTCTTACAATGTCTCAGACCCTGACGCTGCCGATCATCAGGGTGGATAGAGACAGCACGATAGGCATCCTTTATGTCTATAGTTCCGAGAAAATGCCCCCCCCCTCTAACATATCTGTAAGGTCATCTAAACAGATAAATTAGGAGGTCAGCAACACTGGTCTGCAACCCACACCCCCACCTGCCAACCTCTAGCTACACCATGCGGGTCAGTCATGAATCAATGATGATGTGGTGATATTTATTTTAATTTTATTGAATTTATTTTCAAATTTATTTACTTATTATCCTTTCTATTGAATTTTGTTCATATTATTCCTATCCATATTAATTGCTCGTTATTCAGATGCTTTCAGGAACTCCCAGTTTATGGCACCAGTTGGACCATTGTGGGTTGCACTTCCTCTGTAGGTCAGATGGTAGAGTGTTGGTCTCAAGATCAGAGCGTAACCGGTTCGAATCTTGGAACTGGAATACTTTATTTTTTAAAGAATGTCCTACAACTTTTTTTGTAATGCATAATTATATCAATATTAATAAATATGCTTTTACCTAACTCAACATTGCTCGATTTTATCTGACTGGGCTTTACCCGGCTTTGCTTTACCCGGCTTTGCTTTACCCGGCTCGACTCTACCTGGGTCGATTTTACCCGACTTGACTTCACCCGAATCGACTTCACCCCACCCCATTTCACCCCACCCAACTTCACACGACCCGAGTTCACACGACACAACTTTACCCGACTATACTTTATACTGCTCGATGTTACCCGCCTCGACATTACCCGCCTCAACGTTACCCACCTCGACATTCCTCGCCTCGACGTTACCCGCCTGAACGTTACCCGCCTCGAGGTTACCCGCCTCGACATTACCCGACCCAACTTCACCCGACCCGACTTCACTTGACTCAATTTCACCTGTCCCGACTTCACCCGACCCGAGTTCACCCGACACAAATTTACCCAACCCGACTTTATGCGACACAAATTTACCCAACCCTACTTTACCCGACCCATCTTTACCCGACCCCACTTTACCTCACCCCACTTTACCTCAACCGAGTTTACGCGACCCTAGTTTACCTGACCCGACTTTACCCGACCCCACTTTACCCAACCCCACTTTACCTCACCCCACTTTACCTCAACTGAGTTTACCCGACCCAAGTTTGCCTGACCCGACTTTACCCGACCCCACTTTACCCAACCCCACTTTACCTCACCCCACTTTACCTCAATTGAGTTTACCCGACCCGACTTTACCCAACCTTACTTTACCCAGGTCGACTTTACCCAACTTGACGTTACCGGACTCGACTTCACCCGACTCGACATTTCATGCCTCGACTTTAGCCACCTCGAGGTTACCCGCCTCGAGGTTACCCGCCTCGACGTTACCCGCCTTGACGTTACCTGCCTAAGCGTTACCCGACCCGATTTTCCCCGACCCAACTTTACCTGACCCGACTTCACCCGACCAGACTTCATCCGACCCGAGTTCAACTGACATGACATTACCCGACCCCACTTTACCCGAACCGAGTTCACCTGACCCGAGTTCACCCAACACGACTTTATCCAACCCGACTTTACCCGACCACACTTTACCCGAGCACACTTAACCGGCCATACTTTCCCCAAACCGACTTTACCTGACCCTACTTTACCCAACCCCACTTTACCTCACCCCACTTTACCCCACCTGAGTTTACCCAACCCGACTTTACCCGGGTCGACGTTACCCGGCTTGACTTTACCCGGCTTGACTTTACCCGGCCCGAATTTACCCAGCTCGACATTACCCAGGTTGACTTTACCGGGCACCACCCTACTTTACCCAACCCATCTTTACCCGACCCCTCTTTACCCAACCCCACTTTACCTCACCCCACTTTACCTAACCCGAGTTTACCCGACCCGAGTATACCCAACCCCACTTTACCCGGGTCGACTTTACCCAGCTAGACTTTACCGGGTTTGACTTTACCTGGCTCAACTTTACCCAGCCTGACTTTACCCAGCTCGACATTACTCAGGTAGACTTTACCGTGCACCACCCTACTTTACCCAACCCATCTTTACCCGACCCCTCTTTACCCAACCCCACTTTATCCCAACCCACTTTACCCACACTAGTTTACCCAACCCGAGTTTACCCGACCCGACTTTACGCACTTCCACTTTACTCGTGTCGACTATACCCGGCTTGATATTACCCACCTCGACTCTACGCGGCTCGATGTTACCCGCCTTAACGTTACGCGCCTCAACTTTACTCGCCTCAAGGTTACACACCTCGACGTAACTCGCCTCGACGTTACCCACCTAGCGTTACCTGCCAAAACGTTACCCTACCCGACTTTACCCGACACAACTTTACCCAACCCGACTTTACCCGACCCGACTTCACCCGACCTGACTTCACCCGACCCGAGTTCACCCGACATGAGTTCATAATGTCTCCAGCTATATGCGGATGACACTGTCATATATGCAGAAGGAAGCACAGTAGAGGAGGTAGCAACCAAACTGAACAGCCTCCTGCTAAAACTGGACAGCTGGTGTGAATCCAATAAAATAACCATCAATGCAAATAAATCAAAAACAGTACTCTTCTCACTGGAAAGTGTAAATCACTACAAATACCTAGGCCTAGAACTGGATAGCCAGCTAAACTACAATCTGTGTTTAACAAAAATCATACAAAAAGTAAATCACAAACTATGGCTATTTGCTAAACTAAGAAACTATATGACACAAGATATGTCAATAAAAATCTTCAAAGGCATGGTACTCCCCTACTTTGACTATGGGGATGTAATCTACATGGGTGCTAAAAAAGAGCTACTTAAAAAATTGCAGATATTACAAAATAGGGCCTTGAAAATATGCCTGAAAGTAGACAAACTACACCCCACTTATGACCTACACAAAAGAACTAAAGTAAAGCTTCTAGAAAACAGAAGGATAATCCACCTAAAAACATTAGCATATGGATATAGCCAAGACATTAAGCGTCTAACCCAACCACTAAGGGACACCAGAGCAAGCAAGGCACCACTACTAAGGCAGACCAGAAGCTGAATCAAAGCCCATGAAAGGAGCACACTGGAAATGGCCGCCAAGGCATGGAATGAGCAAACGGTGAAAGAAAGACAAATCCCTGACCTAAAAACGTTCAAAAAATATCTGTGCAAAATAAAAACTGGGAACCCCAACTGAACTGCACCACAAGGGGGCAGGTGATATGTCACGGCCCACCAACTGGACAGCCCAGGGTGGGATAACCGGAAATATAAAAGCCAGATAACATATCCAACAACAATATAAATCAAATCAATTTCAAACAAACATAACTCAACCACATATTACGTACAAGCCTATGGACATGTAAATAAAATAGGCTAGTATAGAATTAAGTAGAAAAAAGCGGAAAAATCTTCCCACAACTAACATAGTAATAAGAATAGAACAAAAATACAATGCCAAGAGGGCCAAAAAAAACTAACATAGACTACTAAACTTACCAACAGACTGCTACTGAAATGATATCTGCTACTAAAATGCAGGCAATCAAATACCTTATCAGCAGCTACTGTTTGGTAAGACAACACCAACACTACAGCTGGTCAGCATTGAAAACAAGCCTGGGTACCCAGGCATGCTATGGACAGAATAAATACAGCCTCAATTTAAAAAAAAAAGAAAAAAAGTAGGGTCAGGTAGTCAGTTTGGGGAAAGTAGGGTTGGGTAAAGTGTGCTCAGGTAAAGTTGGGTTGGGTAAAGTTGGGTCGGGTAAAGTTGGGTCGGGTAAAGTTGGGTCGTATAAAGTCGGGTAGGGTAAAGTTGTGTTGGGTGAAGTTGGGTCAGGTGAAGCCTGGTTGGGTGAAGTCGAGTAGGGTGAAGTCGAGTCGGGTGAAGTCGGGTCGGGTGAAATCGAGTGGGGTGAAGTCGAGTCGGGTCAAGTCGAGTTGGCTGAAGTCGAGTCGGCTGAAGCCGGGTTGGGTGAAGTTGGGTCGGGTGAGGTCAGGTCGGGTAGACTCAGGTCAGGTTAAGTGGGGTCAGCTAAAGTGAGGTTGGGTGAAGTGGGGTCAGGTAAAGTGGGGTCGGGTAAAGTAAGGTCGGGTAAAGTAGGGTAAGGTAAAGTCGGGTCAGGGAAAGTCAGGTCGGGTAAAGTGTGGTCGAGTAAAGTTGGGTTGGGTAAACTCGGGTCATGTAAAGTCGGGTCGGGTGAAGTTGGGTTGGGTGAAGTTGAGTCGGATGAAGTCGAGTCGGGTTAAATCGAGTTGGCTGAATTCGGGTTGGGTGAAGTCGGGTCGGTTGAGGTCGGGTCACGTAAAGTCGAGGCGGGTAATGTTGAGGTGGGTAACATCGAGGTGAGTTACATCGAGGCGGGTAACATTGAGGCGGGTAACATCGAGGTGAGAAACGTTGAGGCAGGTAACATCGAGGCGGGTAACGTCGAGGCGGGTAAGGTCCACTCGGGTAAAGTCGAGTCGGGTAAATTTGGGTCGGGTAATGTTGGTCGGGTAAATTCGGGTCAAGTTAAGTGGGGTCGGGTAAAGTTGGGTCGGGTAAAGTGGGGTCGTGCAAAGTGGGGTCGGACAAAGTGGGGTCGGGTAGAGTGGGGTCGGGTAAAGCGGGGTCGGGTAAAGTGGGGTCGGGTAAATACGGGTTGGGTAAAGTATGGTCAGGTAAAGTCGGGTCATGTAAAGTCAGGTCGGGTAAAGTCGTGTCTGGTGAACTCGGGTCGGGTGAAGTCAGGTTGGGTGAAGTTGAGTCGGGTGAAGTCGAGTTGGCTGAAGTCAGGTCGGGTGAAGTCGGGGCAGGTGAGGTTGGACCACGCAAAGTCCAGGCGGGTTACGTCAAGGTGGGTAACGTTGAGGCGGGTAACGTCGAGGCGGGTAAAGTTGAGGTGGATAAAGTCGAGCCGGGTACAGTTGAGCCGGGCAAAGTCACGCCGGGTAACATCGTGCTGGGTAAAGTTGACCCGGGGAAAGCCGAGCTAGGTAAAGACGAGCTGGGTAAAGCCGAGCTGGGTAAAGTCGAGTCAGGTAACATCGAGCAATGTCGAGTTAGGTAAAGGTTTAATATATTTATGCATTCAATAAAAGTAGTAAGACATTCTTTAAAAAAAATTCTGGTTCCAAGATTCAAGCCACACTATAATTGTCCAACTGGTACCGGAATGATGGGATGTCCTGTAAGCATGTGAATAATGAGCAATAAATATGACTAGGAATAATATGAACAACATTCAATAGTAAGGATAATAAATAAATAAATATGAAAATAAATTCAATAACATTAAAATAAATATCACCACATCATCATTGATTCATGACTGACCAGCATGATGTAGCTAGAGGTGGACTGATTGGGGTGTGGGTTGCAGACCAGTGTTGCTGTGTGACTGTTGTCTTACTTTGTTTGTGGGGGGGGGCAAGGAGGTATCAGATGGGGTAACCCCTACCTTGGCATATATGGCTGGCAGGGTTACACCAACACAACTTAAGATGGATGTGGGTCATGGTCATTGAGGCGTGACTACTGCCAAACCTTGTTTTTAAGTTTGAGGATAGGGGTACTACCAGTACAAGCACATACTGAGAGCCTACTCCCCCCCCCCCCCATATATGTGTATCTATGTGTATATAAACATATCTGGACATTATATATCTGCATATATAAGCACATATATCCACATATATGCGTGTATATATATATAAGTATGCACATATAAGCTTAGAAACATACTGTTATATACATATATATGCATATCTACTTATATGCGAATATATGTGTATATATGCGCATAAATACACATATATCCACACATCTACACATATATATGCGCATATATGTATATACACGTATACAGGTGCATATATACATATATACACATATATGCACATATATACGAGTATACATGCACATATATGCGTGTATATGTATATAATTATGCATATATATGCATATATATCTGTGTGCATATATATATATGTATGTGTGTATATGCACTTTGTGGTTGATATACCACACAGAGAAATCCCACTCTGCACCCACACCCACACCCACCTCCACTTCCAGTGGCCATGCTTGTGTAGACTGCTAAAACAACCCATCTGCCTGTGTGTACATTAGAGTAATGGTTGATATGATGACAGACATCATGATTTGTTTATATTCTTGATTATTTCTCATTAACTATTTTCAGGATTTTGATTTTAAGAAAAGTACTTTTTTAAATAGACCATGGTAGTTTGGTCGTAATGCTCGCATGGCGGTTGATGCGAGGCGAGGGAGGGCGCCCCCCCCCCCCCCTCTTCCTCTCTTTCCTCCAGCCGTTGGCTCTTACATACCCCCCCCCCCCCCCGCTCCTTCCCTTATAACCGCCTCCAGCCCCGCCTCGGGCCACTCGCCTTCCTGCCTCCACACACTCCGCTCCTCCTACCCTTTTTTCTTTGCCTTTCTCCACCAAGGCTATCTACATTATTGGCATGTAGTGGTGGAAGGCCGTGCACTGCGCCACCCTGCATCGCGGGCTCTCACCACTACCGTGCACTACACCATCCTGCACGACGGCCTTCCACCACTACCGTGCACTACATCATCCTGCACGGCGGCCTCTCAGGTCACCCTGGCCCACCACTACCGTGCACTACACCACCCTGCACGACGGCCTCTCACCACTGCCGTGCACTACACTGTCCTGCACAACACCCTCACCAATACCGTGCTCTACACCATCCTGCACGACGGCCCTCCACCACTACCGTGCACTACATCATCCTGCACGGCGGCCTCTCACCTCTACCGTGCACTACACCACCCTGCAGGACGGCCTCTCACCACTGCCGTGCACTACACCATCCTGCACAACACCCTCACCACTACCGTGCTCTACACCATGACACCGCATGACGGGCACCCTACCTGTGCTCTACACCACTACCGTGCACTACGCCAGCCTGCGCATCGGCCCCTCACCACTACCCTGCACTACACCACCCTGCAGGACGATCCCTCTCGCCACGCCTCCACGCACGGTTGGTCCCTCCCTTGCCCTGTCCTCTACACTATCCTGGCCGATCTACACTCTCCAACCCTCCCCCCCACCCCCACACCCACCCCCACTCCCACCCGGGGTCGGTACCACCCTGAGCGCCGAACCCTGAGGCAACACACACATGCCATTGTGCAACCCCCACCCCCCCCCCCCGCCCTCCCGGGGGTCCCCGTCACAACTGACGCCGCACTCAGATGCCGCCGCGCCCTCAGATGTCACCGCGCACCGCCAGGGATTACGCCACTCCCTACTCCACCCTCAGATCTCGCCCCCCCCCTCACCTCAGAACTCGCCGCCCTCCCTAACCGTTGCCCAGGTTGCATAACTCCCGCACCACTGAATAACCTGACCGCCACCAGGGTCACCGCCCCTCACCCCTCTCATGGCCTCACACCTCAGACCTGCCTCAGACTGCTCGTGGAGTCATGCCTCAGACCCGCCGCTGCCACCCCTGTACTCTCACCGCAGTCATGCCTCAGACTGCCGGTGGAGTCATGCCTGGAACTATCTCCAGCCACCGCAGTCATGCCTCAGACTGCTGGTGGGGCCATGCAGTCATGTCTCAGATTGCTGGCGGAGTCACGCCTCAGATCCGCCGCCACCCCTGTGCTCTCACCGCGGTCATGCCTCAGACTGCCGGTTGAGTCATGCCTGGAACTATCTCCAGCCACTGCAGTCGTGCCTCAGACTGCTGGTGGGGTCATGCAGTCATGTCTCAGACTGCTGGCGGAGTCATGCCTCAGATCCGCCGCCACCCCTGTGCTCTCACCGCAGTCATGCCTCAGAGTGCTGGTTGAGTCATGCCTGGAACTATCTCCAGCCACCGCAGTCATGCCTCAGACTGCTGGTGGGGTCATACAGTCAAGTCTCAGACTGCTGGCGGAGTCATGCCTCAGATCCGCCGCCACCCCTGTGCTCTCACCGCAGTCATGCCTCAGACTGCTGGTGGGGTCATGCAGTCAAGTCTCAGACTGCTGGCGGAGTGATGCCTCAGATCCGCCGACACCCCTGTGCTCTCACCGCAGTCATGCCTCAGACTGCCGGCTGAGTCATGCCTGGAACTATCTCCAGCCACCGCAGTCATGCCTCAGACTGCTGGTGGGGTCATACACTACACTCGTTACCCTGTATCACACTACACTCTGTCACACTACATTGGCTACGTCAGACTACACTCCTTGTGTCACTACACTGGTGTTTCACACTACACGGCTCAGACACTCCCGGCTGCGGGACTACATCATTTTTGGCCGCCCGCACCCTCCTTCCTTCCTGGCGGTTGTCTCCAGCCACCCCGGATACGCTCTCACCGCAGTCATGCATCAGACTGCTGGCGGAGTCTTGCCAGACCTGCCGCCAACCAGGTCACCCTGGTCACCCATGACAACCCAGGTCACCCTGGTCACCCATGCCCCCAGCTCACCCTGGTCACACACGTCACCCACGCCAACCCAGGTCACCCTTGTCACCCATGCCCCCAGGTCACCCATGTCACCCATGCCACCTACAGCCTCCACCTGCCCCCGCCTCTGCTGCCACTGTGCGCTCCACCCCTGCTGCCCCGCCTCTGCTGCCACTGTGCTGCTGCCACTGGGCCTCCTACCACTGGGTGTGCTGCCGCGGCTGTATATCAACGTGCTGCTGCCACCTGTGCTACCGCTCTGTGCCGCCAGTCTGTGTGCTGCCACTGTGCGTGCAGGCGCCCTCTTGCTCCCTGTACTGCCACTGTGCTCCCAGAGGGCTGGCTCCCCAGGTCACCCATGCCCCCAGGTCACCCTGGTCACCCAGCCATGGCACCCTGGAATTGCCTATGTTCTCACCGCAGTCATGCATCAGACTGCTGGCGGCGCCATGCCAGACCCGCCGCCACCCAGGTCACCCTGGTCACCCATGCCAACCCAGGTCACCCCGGTCACCCATGCCCCCAGGTCACCCTGGTCACCCACGCCACCTGTTGCCTCCGCCTGTGCTCCCGCCTGTGCTGCCACTGCGCGCTCCACCTCTGTGCTGCCCCACCTCTGCTGCCACTGTGCTGCTGCCACTGGGCCTCCTGCCACTGGGTGTGCTGCTGCGGCTGTATATCAATCTGCTGCTGCCACGTCTGTGCTACCGCTCTGCCGCCAGTGTGCTGCCACTCTGTGCGCAGGCACCCTCTTGCTCCCTGCTGCCACTGCTGCCAGAGTGCTGGCTCCCCAAGTCGCCCTGATCACCCATGCCCCCAGGTCGCCCTGGTCACCCATGTCACCCAGCCATGGCGCCCTGGAATTGTCACCAGCCACCATGCCTTTCTCACCGCAGTCACGCATCAGACTGCTGGGCTTCCTACCACTGCGTGTGCTGCCGCAGCTGTATCAACGTCTTACATCATGGCCCAGGGCACCTGGACCTCTGAGGCGGTACACGCATACGTGCCCCGCCTCGCCCCCTCGGCGGCCCCTCGAGCCCTCTCCTCTGTCTTGGTTGAGGGCTCCTCGGGCCCACCTCCCGCCAACTACTAACATCATCTGACATTGACACTTTATGATATTATACTTGATATCTCTCTGACTCCTCATTACTCATGATCCTGACATTTGACACTGTTATCATGACCATGCCTCATACATTATATTGTACTTACCTATTATTCATATTGCTCCTTATCACATCGAGCCATTACACTTGACATGCCTTATTCATGCTTGATTAATGTATATCCATGAAAGCCTCGGGCATTTCTGAATAAAATGCCCTCTTAATCCACTCTCGCCTCCTTGTCCTTCCTTGCCGTGCATCGGTCGTAATGATCGCATTGCGGTTGATGCGAGGCGAGGGAGGGCGCCCCGCCCTCTCTCCTCTCTTTCCTCCAGCCGTTGGCTCTTACATAACCCCCCCCGCTCTTTCCCTCATAACCGCCTCCAGCCCCGCCTCGGGCCACTCGCCTTCCTGCCTCCACACACTCCGCTCCTCCTACCCTTTTTTCCCCACCCACCATCCCTATACACCAACTCTCCACTATAGGGTTGAGGGCTCGTCGGGCCCACCTCTCGCCAACTACTAACATTATCTGACATTGACACTTTATGATATTATACTTGATATCTCTCTGACTCCTCATTACTCATGATCCTGACATTTGACACTGTTATCATGACCATGCCTCATACATTATATTGTACTTACCTATTATTCATATTGCTCCTTATTACATCGAGCCATTACACTTGACATGCCTTATTCATGCTTGATTAATGTATATCCATGAAAGCCTCGGGCATTTCTGAATAAAATGCCCTCTTAATCCACTCTCGCCTCCTCGTCCTTCCTTGCCGCGCATCACCAGTAAAAATGACTAATTCCAGAATACAAGCATCACAATGTCATAGGCAAAATAAGATTATCTCTTTATTTTAATGTAGTTTTAATTGAATATTATGAACATACTATAGACAGGAGCATTTTCTTCATGGACACTTTGAAGAGCTACTTACACCCATTCTAATGAGATATTTTGTTAGGTTCCATCTTCAATATTAAAGTAGTTGCAGACTGTGACAGCTCACCCCTATTTATTTCTATATGTAAACTGTCTTGGTTTTTCAAAACGTCTTGCTTTTTCAAGACGTTTTGAAATCCAAGACGTGGCCCCTATCTGTTGCAATGAAAGCTCCTCATTATTTGTGATACTTCAGGACATTTTGAATAATACTCCATTCTCAAAAGATCGTTCTGCTGGTTGCATTAAAACAGACCTGTTTTTATGATTGTAATTGAGTTAACCCATTCGGTTGGACTCGTTCAGTTCTTGTAACAACTGCTGCTGTGTCATATATGTCATATGCTCTGATCCATGTTTTCCAGTTAGATCTTGCATTATTACTCACAATTAACTGGCCAGGCAGCCTGAGCCCTGGCAGCATGTTGATAGGTGGCATTGTCCTTATCTGACACCATGTGAAAGTAAGATGTCTGAACACTTTGACTTCTGGTTAACAAATGACTTTATTTGCCATCCAGGGCACTAAAGCAGCCGACTCCCACAGCCCTATCATGTGATCACTTTCAGATTCCTTTGTTCCTTGCATGTGCCTGGAAATCTACTACACATATATTACACCCACCACTACAGACCTTAATACATGTGATAAAGGGTTTATTTCTTCAACAGACCAGATGCTTGTATTTATCCCATACCGAATTACATCAACGGAACAGATTGTACCAACAGACTCTCATTTCAGGTGTTTCCCCAGCCTATCTACCAGTGGTATGATCTTGATGCAAATTGTGATGTTGCTTTTTAATGTGTGAAACACTGTTTGTGCTTCGGTACCGGAAACATGCAAAAACACACAAAATTGTACCATTTCTGCTTTTCTGGTGAATCCTGCTGTTCCCATGTAAATTTTGTATTCACTAGGACATATTCTCCAGTTTAGTGCTATCTTGCCCTCCATATACAAGGCTGCCAGCGCTTTGAGTCGTGAGAGCACCATTTTCATTCAGAAGTCCCTCGATCTGACACCATCACAAACACACCTTGAGTCCTGACTTTATTTCCCCTCAAGTCACAAGTCTCCATCCGTATCATGTGACCACCCATGGTCACCAATGGGTCAATACATAGCTCACGCACTTGACACACTACTTAGTCACTAATGACTTAGGTAAAATAAAGTAGATTAGGCAACACCAGTCAACCTAAAATAATTCAAAATATCCAAGACAGAAACTCAAACCGAACAGACCATGTAACGGAGACAGTGTGAGCTAAACATCATTACCATTAATTGTCTTACCTTCTGGCATAGGTTTTTCTTAGTATCCAGCTTAAAATGGGACAATTAGAATGTGATTGCAACCTGTAGCATAGTATCTAATATATAACTAGCATTTTCAATATTAGAAAGCCTACCTGACTGGACCTTAACTGTAGTTTGCATCTTATCAATATTAAGAAGAGGGAAATATGTAATGGGGCATATGTCCAATCTTTGACAGGATCATGGTATTTCAAGGAGACTTTAAGTTGGTAGGGCATACCATTTATTTGTTTTCAATTGCATCATTTGAGGATTTCATCTAATTTCAGATTTGAACCGACACCAAATTGACTGCAAGTGATTTTTCATGTCCATGAAGAAATGTGAATAGGGTGGGATTCATTGACAACAAGTAGATGAGACTGTCTCAAAAGGTGCTAAGCAATATGGAACAAAACTTTGTCCAATGTATCGATCAACATACCATCTGCTTATTCATTTTCTCAGGATAAACTGATTTCTTTTTTACATGGTGTTTCATAATCCCAATAGAATACATATTAATTTGAAGCAAATGTCCCTGTGTTATCAGTGTAACCGTTTTTGTGATGTTTTGTGTCAATCATTACAATGGACACAAAAAAAGAGTTATCACCTTTTGAGACAGGCTGAGATGTAAATTGGACTCAAATGGGCATGGTGAATCAGTCCAATAGCTTGCAATAGGGAGTAATAGCATTATTACAATAAGAACAAAAAGGTGGGGAGTTCCTGGAGGTGTGTCAGTAACAGCTGGAAAGAAAAGGATTCAAATGTGATTGAACCAATAATTCAATCAATGCAAGAAATGTGGATATTAATCACTTAAAAAGAACAAATGTTGTTATCTTTATCAAGATATGCATTTTTATTATCGATCAACCATTGATCATTCAATTTTGCAAACAGAACAGAATAAAAACTATCTGCAGAAATAATTACGATCAACATGCTGGAACTTAATGAGTCAACGTGTTTATTAACCAGTGAATGGAACTTAGTGTGTCTCACCACATTAACAGACATGGTATGATGGTTATGAAAAATGTTACTGTGTAGTTAAACAGTGGCTAAATTCAAGTTCAATATCTATATCCTTACGTATATTGACAAGGGAACATAATTAATTCATGGGCGTGGTAAGCCGCCTTAGTTCACCATCACATGACCTCCCTCCTTAGATCACTTTGCCTTGGGAGACGCTACTGGTAACTTCAATTCACAGATCACTGGGCTAGCTCACGCTTGCTTCTTCCACTACAACTTTGAACTAGAGTTGCATTCCTGCCTCTTGCCATGTCGTCTAAGAAGAAACCGAAGCCAGGCAGGCCTAAGTCGCCTACAGAAGACTGTCTGCTAGCTACTAGGAGGATAGTTTGTAGAAGCTCCCGGCTGTCTGCTACTACAACAGTGGCCATGTCCCCCGCACCGGCCTCCCAGGTGCTACCTAGTGTAATCCCCTTCCAGAGAGTTGAGTTGGCTCCGAGGACATGTCATTCTTGGAAATGCATAGAGAAAACCTACAGACAAATAGGGACCTTGGCATTAGGATGAATGTCATGGAACGGATAGCTGCTATTCCGCTTGCACCGGTTCGCTTGAGTACAGCCCCGATTTATCCCCTTCCCCCCCCCCCCTTATCAACAGTTATTCTCCCAACCCAAGACTGCCTCCTGCTGCTACAGGTCCAAATGCTTACGACGGAACCCCTTCTCCGCCTACCACAACCAATTGCTGCATCACCCAGGCCTGTCTTTAGCCAAGCCATGCCCCTGTTCCTGAACAGCCAGTGCAACCGCATCTGCCTGCTCCGGTTGACCAGCCACCCTCAACAGAATAGCCCCAACGACAATTCAACCCTCATGCTAATCCTGCTTCAAGTCTTGCAAAACTGCTTTTCGGCGGGTCTATACTCTTCAAGAAGCCAACACATATCTCCTCGCAACCACAGTTGTTTGTTACTAGAGGGGATACCTGTAAAGGAATTCCTTTGTGGGAGGCAACTTGGCCAGAATACTTTGGGGCACTTAAACGGCTAGCTGCTCACCCTGCCCTTCCCCCAGCCTGGCTTCCAGCTTTGATTAAACATGAGGAGGCAGAGACCTGGGATTAGCCCACCTGACGTAGATGGTCAGAGAAAGTCTTCAAAAGTATAGCGGATGGCATGCTAAACATAGGTAGCGGCTGTCTGCTAGCATCCTGCCAATCACTGGAAAAAAGTTTCTTTTTTTCCATTGCTTTTAACTCCATGTAAATGCGACCTATGATATTATAAAATATATATATAAAGAGGAAGACTAACTCTTGACTTCTGTATGATTTGCTTGTTAATATTTTTATTTAACAAGTTTGTTATCTGTCCTTGAAAAACATAGTTTTACCAAATTATTTGTAGCGCATCTACTTCTGGCTGTAAACTCCTCACTACCTTCAGCAGCGAAAGGCTCTGGCCCTATGCAAGCTACACATCTGTTTCTAAGATCAGTGGAAAGCTTACACCATCAGGTTTCAAATATGAAAAATAACCTATTTTGGCTTGCAAAATACACTTAAAACTCAAATATATATACCATATATTACAATATATTTACACCCAACAACTCTGGTATCATCTGAAAGCTGATTTAATTTCGGTAAGGAACTGCTTTAGAATAGTTCCTCTGCACCCCCTTGCAGATTGTAAAAGGTGACACATGGAGCGGCTTGTTTGCAGTGAGTTGCGGCTCGTGTCGGTGGAGGAAGGGTTCCCGGTGCGTGAGGACTGCAAGGGGCCAAGGCTCCTTGTGGACCAACACTGCACTTTGGCCCCAACTTCATCTAGACAAGAGGTTGGACTGGCCTGTTCCAATCAATCAGCTGTCCATGCCAAGCCCTGGGTAGATTAATGGAGAATAGATATATTATATCATACACCAAGTGTATTCATATTTATATTTACACAAATACCAAGTAATTCTTCACTTCCTAGAAGTCGGTGGCTAGGGTCAATCTAGTACTGGTTATGCTTTTTTGCCTCCATGCTAGAGTATATTATCCTCGTATCCCTGGTGTGTATTTGTCGGTGACTGCAGCGCTACACACCACAATTTTGAGGGCTCCGTGGTGAGTGGGGAGCGAGGATGACAAAATCCAAAAACCTAAATATGTCTACACAAAACCCCCCAAACAAAAAACGGATATTAGACAGGGAAACGAAATCGGATTCGGGCTCATGTCCGAATGCTGATGATTGGCCACGGTTCATTATGATCAAATCATTAAATGATGAGGCATCAGTTGCCAAACTTTCCCCTTTTGCCATTCACAAGGGCATTATGGGAATCGCTGGCACAGTTATAGACGTGAAGAAGCTACAAACTGGACATATTCTGGTGGAGTGGGATAAGAAAGTGCATTCACACAATCTGCTATGTGCAAGCACGCTAGCAAGCATCGGCATCAAAGCCTCTCCTCATCGAACTCTCAACTCTAGCAAAGGAGTAATCCGGACTACAGATCTTAAATGATGTTGATGAGGATGAGATAGTACTTGAGCTCAAGTCTCAAGGAGTGTTAAACGTATGAAGAATAGTTATGAAGAGGGACAGCAAGTCCATAAAAACAGGGACATATATCCTCACGTTTGGCAAGCCTTTTCTGCCCCAGAATTTGAAAATTGGATACCTTAGTGTGAATGTGGATGTCTTCAGCCGAAACCCACTTCGGTGCTTCCAATGCCAGAATTTTGGTCATGGCAAAGATAGATGCAAAAATGAAATCATCTGTTAGTGCGGTCAGAAAGGTCATACAAAATGTTCCAATTGCCTTGGTGACCATATGGCCATATCTAAAAACTGTCCTGTCTGGAAAAAATAAAAACTCATTCAGCAGATCAAAACTGAAAAGCGGCTAAGCTACGCAGAAGCTTGAAGGATGGCTGAGGCAAATACTCCCTCGTCAACCACCAAGAGCTATGCTGCGGCAGCCAAAGTCTCCAACAGGACAATTGAATGCCAGGCTGAACTAACTTGGTTGACTGGGGGAAGTCCACTACCTTCACCCAAGTACCGAATCCGACCCCGGTTTCGACCAAAAAAAATAACAATAGTAATAATAGTATTGCGGTGCAGATGCTGGCTGAGCCGGCGATGCCCAAAAAGAAAAAGAATAATTTGTTGGACCAAGTTCCGAAGGGATCTTTGACCCCTACGGTCAAAACGTCCAAGGGGTCATGGCTCTCAAAAAACTTATCATTAACTCGATATCAGGCCCTGGCTGATATTGAGATGCCTGAGACTGCGGAAATCCAGAGTCAAAGTCTCTCCCCCAAACCAAGGGGGAGGGGGAGAACACCTATCACTGCTCCAAAATGACAGTGACAGGTGGATCTCTTATTCAAAAGCGCCAAACTGGCCATGCAATATGTAGTCAAGATAAAAACTAATGCATTGAATCCTGCACACAATTGTCTATTCGAGCAACATGACGAATCCAGGTATGAAGCCAGGCCAAATTACATCTGGGCACTGAGGCTCCGAATGAAACCTCATTTGGAGGCCTTGGGCATGGATTTGGACATGTTGGAGGATGCCAAAGTCCCAGAACATCCCCCGTGGTCGTTGAGAAAGCCATCGGTTATCCTCCGACTTACGGAACTGAGGAAGTCTGGGACACATCCACTCGAGTACCAAGAACTGCATGCAGAGATTCAATGCCAGTTTGCAGACCACCTCTCCACATACACTGATGGTTCGAAAGACCAAAGCCGGGTAGCTGCTGCGGCAGTCTGCCGACGGGAAAAAGTTGGTGTACGTTTGCCCGATCAGAGTTCGATTTTCACTGCAGAAGCCCGAGCACTCCTTCTCACTTTGGAATGTATTGAGGTATCCAACCACACTAACTATGTTATATACAGTGATTCGTTCTCTTGCCTCCTGGCTGTTGCTGGATTGAAAACAAATCACCCTATTCTAGCAACGGTCATTTATAAAATGAACCAACTGACAACGGATGGGTATGATATCCACTTGTGCTGGGTGCCTGGCCACAAAGCACCCAACAATCAATCGATCAATCTTATTCAATGGAACTGCTGAGGTTTTAGGAGCAACATCAACAAGTTGTCTCTTCTTTGTTGCAACCTCAATCCACTTGCTGTTTGCCTACAAGAAACTTATATTAAAGCTTCTGAGAGTTGTAGTCTTAAAGGCTACACCAATTATAACAAGCACGCACCAGATGGAGACTGAGCCACTGGCGGCTCCTCCATCTTGGTCAAACGTGATGTTGTATGTATGCCAGTGGCGTTAGAAACAACACTACAGGCTGTAGCTGTTTGTTTGATTCTGCATAAGACTGTAACTCTCTGTTCCATTAAAATTCCTCTGAGCTCCGTTCTCACTGTACAATAACTGGATGCCCTTGTGGACCAGGTACCGGCCCCATATTTACTTATGGGTGACTTTACCGGCCAGAACCCATTATGGGGGGGGGGGGGACAATAGGAATGCTAAAGGCAAGAGAATTGAGGACGTTGTGGCCTGTTATGCTCTGTGTTTATTGAACGATGGTTCGTACACATATTTGCATCCCGGCTACTGAACATACTCCGCCATTGATCTCAGCATTGTAGAACCAGAACTGGCGCGGGACTTTTCTTGGAGGGTCTGGGACAACCTCTGCGGGAGCGACCACTTCCCAATTATTCTTAATTGTGAAGGGGCATCTCCCGTAAAGCGAGAGAGGAGCTGGCGGCTGCGAAAAGCCGACTGGCCCACCTTCCAGAGCTCACTCCAGACATCAGTGACATTGATTCCTTCACTGAGATGCTGAGATGGATTGCGTAGAAAATCGTTCCGAAGACCTTGGCAACTCCCAAGCATCTGGCACCTCCATGGTTGGATGACGGCTATAGGACGGCTATTAAGGAACGAAAGAAAGCTGAGCGTAAATTCCACAGGAGACCGACTGCTGAAAATCTGGTGCTCTTTAGAATTCTACGAGCTCACGCTCGCATAACAATCAAAGAAACATGGAGGCAGTACTGAAGACGATTCGTTTCTAGCATCACCATGCACGCGTCGCTGGGCAAAGTGTGGACAATGATAAGGAAATCAAATGAAGGGGAGGTGATTCTTCTGTAGTCCAGCACTTGAAACACAACGGCACCATTCGATGAAATAAGTGACGAATTGGCTCGCCCCTTTGCTGGAAGCTCGTCTTTGGTAAACTGCCTCCTGGGCTTTCTGTCCGCCAAAGAATGCCAAGGTCTTTTCCTCTGTTGGTGAGGAGCACTACAACTCCCCATTCAGTGTGGGTGAGTTGAGGTATTCTTTGGAAAGCTTGCACGTCACAGCAGTTGGACCTGATGGAATTCATTATCAATTTTTTAAACATCCGCCAAACCTGCAATGAGACTGTTCTTAATAACCGGAGATGCCCCTTCACAACCAACAATATCTGGGAGTCAGGTCTCATCCCCACCTCTTGGCAGGAGGTGACTGTAATACCAAGTCCCAAACCTGGTAAAGACCAGAGTGAAGCCAACAACTATTGTCCGATAGCCCTCACAAACTGCATCTGTAAAACCATGCAGCGTATGGTAAACAACCGCCTCGTCTGGCTACTGGAGTCAGGACAACACCTGACCAACCTCCAATGTGGCTTCAGATGGGGCCGCAGCACCCTCGACCACTCGAATACTAAGGACTGCATGCAGAGATTCAAGGCCAGTTTGCAGACCACCTTTCCATATACACTGATGGTTCGAAAGACCAAAGCGAGGTAGCTGCTGTGGCAGTCTGCCAACGGAAAAGATTTGGCGTAGGCTTGCCGGATCAGAGCTAGATTTTCACTGCGGAAGCCCGAGCACTCCTTCTCCTCGTGTTGGAGTGAATCGAGGTATCCAACCACACTAACTATGTTATATACAGTGATTCGTTGTCCAGCCTCCTGGCTGTTGCTGGACTGAAAACGGATCAACCTATTCTAGCAATGGTCATTAATAAAATGAACCAACTGACAACAGATAGGTATGACATCCACTTGTGCTGGGTGCCTGGCCATGCAGCATACAAGGAAACAAACCAGCTGATCGGGCTGCAAAGAAGGCCCTGAACTGTGATCTTGAATGGTGTCTGATCCCTCACTCTGATCTGAAACCACTAATAGCCACCCACATAAAATCCAAATGGCAACATGAGTGGGATGAAAACATTAGTAAACTTAAAGAAATTGAACCCTCTGTGGGAAAACCACCACAGACTCATGCGGGAGATCTTCTTAGCCGCTGCCGTATTGGCCAGTCATGGCTTACACATGCTTTTCTGCTCAAGAGGGAGCCTCCCCCTGAATGTATTGGGTGTCAGTCTCCGCTAAGACTCAAACACATTTGACTAAGTTGCACCAACAACTTTACAATGCAGACAGTTTGCATGACCTTTTTACTAAAGTAAAACAAGAAAGCATTTTAGCCTTTTTGAAGGCAGCTGGTCTGTACCATCTCATATAGTTTGCTAAATAAATTCTATCAATTATTACTAAACCTTTCCTTTTATACAGGAATTTGTTTTCCTCTGCCACAAATATATAATTGTGAGCATTTTAATTTAATGAGTGTATATTGGCACGGCGTAAAGCAACCACACAATCAATCATTCTAACAACCGTATGGTATTATATATATATATATATATATATATATATATATACATGTGCTCTTTAATCTATTATAGGAGTATACACGAGGACACTATCATCTTCAGTTATAGCTGTGTTGTTATATGTGAACGGTGGCTTGAGTGTGCCAGCAGATTAGTTCCAGGTTTGGTCTCAGGGGCACCACCTGTCAGGGGCTGTCACCTGCTATAGGCCAGTTGTGTCGGGTCGTTATAGCCACTGGACCCACTCAGTTGATAACTATGAAGCTAAATATGCTGCTAGAATTGAACTTACATAGATCAGATGGTGGACCGTCATCTTGAAAGAACAACATTTAGAAGAATTGAGTGAAATACATCCTTATAAGCATTATATATATTACTAGCTTTAATCCATGCACATCATATATATATTACTAACTTTAACCCATGTACATCACAGGTTAAAGTTAGGCTCCGCATCAATCCCTGGAACAATATTGTGTTGAACTGTCATTATATTATATAATGATACATACATTCAGAAAATACAAAAAAATACGAGTTATGTGTGGGAATAAAATAATGGCATTAAAATAATGAAGCAACAATTAGAATTAGGCCAAGAATATCAATATTAGTATGAGTGTAATGTGTGGCTTGTACTTACAAACTGTCTCTTCAGGGAATAGCTCATAGTCTTGAAAGAAAGGAAAAGACTTGGTCAATATGAATACAAGATGCGTCTCAGTGAATAGAATTCAAGGGGTGCCATAGACAAGGGAGCAGTCAGGTGAGATGCAAGTGTTCCTCTTTCGACTGCAGGTACATATTCTGATAAATGCTTGAAATTGTCTAAATCAATGCACTCACTTAGATACTAATGCAGCCATTCCATACTTATTTCCCTATTCCACAATCATGCTATGCTAAAAAAAAGTATAAACTAAGGCAACGGCCAGCATTTCAGGGTAAATACCAAATTTTGAATCCTTTTCTGAAAAGTTGAACTTTAAAAATAGTTTAAATTAAACGAAAGTAGCTTGTAAGAATCAATCCATTAGCTTTATATTATGGCTAAACTAGACTTATCTGTAAGGTGATGCACTAGGACAATTCTTATGAATCCCCCAATACAAACGTAAGGATCGCGGAATAGGAACAATTTGACAGAGTATGTACAGGCTTGAATATTTGGAGGCGACCAAATAAGAAGCAAGAAAACATGGCAGAAAATCAAACCCATTAGTTTATCCAAATTTTAGAGCGGTAGGTGCATTGATCTCTAAATCTAATCATAAATCAGGCTTTACATTCGCACCAGACCACTATATGACTCTTCTGTGAAACTGAGAATGCAACAAAAGTATTTCAACTAATGCTGCTGCTACATCAGACAGGAGATTGCCCCAGGTCGCCTGATAAAAACTACAGCTTACAAGGTGGGTAGGCGGGCAATTGATATGGGTCATTCTCAGAAGTTGTCTACCACTTTTGTGACATGGGAACCAAAAGTGAAAACATTCCAAATAATGGCAGAAAACATTCCAAATAATAGCAAACTCAATATTCATATGAAGACTTATATGTTGTGCCTATGTTAGAGTTGAAATTAATCTTATGTATTGTATAACATGTTATGCCAATATCATTTAGGCTGTAGGGCAATGTCCTGTACCTATGTAAGAGTTGAAATTAATCTTATATACATTGAGAAAGCTGTTAAAATTAACCATGTATCATCTACCCATAACAACATTTTAGCACACATCCATTCATCATTCTCACATGGCATGTCGACAACTTTAACACCAGCACCAGCAACAAGAGGGACATCTGCAGTAGAGGGTGATGAGGGTGCTGGGCAGGCTGGGAAGGCTGGTGTGTAGGGGGCAGTACGGATTGGGGCATGGGTGGGTGAGGTGGCAGGAGTGGGCGTGGCTGGTTTGTTTACCTTGGCAGCTGGTGGGGGTGTAAATGTTAGGCTCATTCCAGGTGCATGATCACGAGCTGCTCTTGATGCTCTCGTATATGCTCCACCCATGACCATGGCACAGTTGAGTCTTTGCACATATGATACGAGGCGCAAAAATACTCCATACAGTTACTCTCCCGTTGGCTGGCCCTACCTTTTCTTTTGCCACGGATAACAAATGTATGCGGTAATATTGAGGCTTTAGCTCGCTTTGCATGGCGTCACTTGCTGGATGAGTTGAGGAGTTCATCTATGGGTCCACGGTGATCGCTATCCGAGTCGGTGGTTGATGCTGAACGTTTCCGGCTGTTTTGTTTATGTCGTCAAAGTTCATCATCTCGACGCTCATTATGTCATCGCCTGCTAGGTGATCATGTGTTTATGCGTGTGCAGCTCCTGCTCCTGTGCCGCTCCCTTGGTGATGATCGGGAGTCGGAGCGACAGCCACATGACCTATGGTGGTTGTGTTTTCCCACGCTTTCCAATGGTCAGCCTCTATCCTTCGCGGCAGTAGTTTCATCTATCCGGGTTAGTATACTTTGAGGAACTGTTTCAAGGCGATCGGTGAGCATTTTCTCTATTTAATTAAGTCCTTTTTTGGCTTTGGGGCCACAATGATGGCATCCGCATCACTGCCGCTGGTGCTGGAGATCATCCGATCACTTTAAATATCCAAAGTTTGCAATTTTAAATAACAGATACTTCAAATGAAAGGGTACATTATTATGATCCATCAAATAGGCCTATAGTTGGTTTCTACATTACATTGTTACTGATTTTGCATTTTTCTTGGGGGTTGGTGGGGTAGTAAGTCAAATAATTATATGTTGAATGTGATTTAAGTATGGTAATTAGCAATAGGCCTACTACATGTATTTATTCTATTTCACAAAAATGTATCCGGCTTCACTGGGACCTGTAGGGTGCCGGATAACTGACTGTTACATTAGAATGCACTTAATCATACAGCTACCGACTTCATCCTATCTGGTGTGCTCAGTGTCAGGATAATGTGACTGAGTGGGATACCAGGTCATGGTCCCGGCGGCCTGGTTTCCCAGTGAGACAGCACTATAAAGTCGCCAGGATGCGCACTGTCACAAGTCGGTACCCGTCCTGATATGACCTTAGATGTTGCTAGGACGTAAAACAACAACAAACAAACAAACATCATCCTATCTTTAAGAAGCTGGCATTAAAGGCCCAATAGGGCCTAGATCTGCCAGAAGAGCATCTGTAAGTTAATCTGTAGGCCTAAGTTAAAATACCATGTAAATCAGTGCATGTTGGTTAATAAATGACAACAACAAAACATCAAGTCAAATTTCAATGAAACACAGGTAAAATAAAGATGACAGGAACAGGTAATTCTGTTGATTTACATAAGACACTTCATCACTTCTGCTTCCAAAGTGAAGGGCTGGAATTTGCAACGAAGCAGATTTAGCCTACATTAGCGTATAGGCAGCGCACATACACTCATGCGTTTGCCTATATCACCACAGACATCAGGTCTAGGCGGGCCCAGTTCACACTCGGCCCGGGTGTGTCTGACCGGACGGAGCCAGTGGAGCACTTCCTCAGCGCACATACATCGGTGCACCTCCACGGCACACCTCCACAGCACACATACATGGGCGCACCTCCACAGCGCATTTCCACGGTGTACCTCCATGGTGCACACATACCTGCAACACATCCATGGCGCACATAGCCCTACATGGACACATACATGGCACACATAGGCCTACATGGACACATACCTGGCACACATATGCCTACATACGGACACATACACCGCACACATGGCAAGGCAGCCATAGTGTTTGGATAGCTCAGCATCTGATATAGTTTGCTGTGTGACCAGGAAATAGGAGCCTGGTCCGTTGGTTCGTTGTTGGGGTGTTATGCCCTGGCAACAGCTAAGGTCATATCAAGATGGGGGAGGTGCCTGCATAGAATAGTATCTGTTAGTCAATGAAATAATAAAAGAAGACTCTTACTTGAAATAAATATTCATTTTGCATGCATATATATATATTATTTTAATCTAATATTCCAGGGTGATTAAACTGGTTCTGGACGTAACTGCTTGTCCTATGCTAGTTAAATTAGAAATCAGAGCTGTTCTTTCATCACTGTTTGATTGCAAATGGCTGCTTGAACCTAGTATTAGCCAAAGTTGATGCTGTGGATATGGATATTCACCATTCCTCGAATCAATAATTATCACATTCTTCACATCATTTCATAGAAAGGTAACTAATATTCCTAATATATTGTCATCTATAGATTAGTTCGTTATTACGACTGCATGCGCTGAAAACGGCGTCAGGAGTGTACAACCATTTATTTTGCCGATGCGCGCGGTGCAAAACGTCGATTTTCTATCCCCCTCCCTCTCCCTCTCCCTCTCCCTCTCCCTCTCCCTCTCCCCCTCTCCCTCTCCCCCCCTGCTCTCTCTCTACCTCGCTCTCCCTCTCTCCCCTATCTCTTCCTCTCTCTCCCTTTCTTTCCCCCTCTCTCCACTTCTCAATTCCGCTCTCTCTCCCCTCTTCCCCTCGGGCTTCCCCCTCTCTTCCCTCCTCTTTCCTCCTCCTTCCCTCTCTTCCTATCTCCCTTTCTTTCCCTCTCTTCTCCCCTCTCTCTTCCCTCTCCATTTCTTTCCCTCTCTCTTCCTCTCTCCCTCGCTTTCCCTCTCTTTCCCTATCCCCCCTCTCTCACTCTCTTCCTCTTCCGTTCTTTCCCTCTCACCCCTATCTTCCCCTCTCTCTTTCCCCTCTCTCTCTCCCCTCTCTCCCTCCCTTTTCCCTCTTTTCCCTCTCTCTTCCCTCTCTATTCCCCTCTCTCCATCCATTACCCCTACTCCCTCTCGCCACATCTCCCTCTCTTCCCCCTCTCCCTCCCTCCCCTCTTCCTCCCCCTCTCTCTTACCCTCTCCTTCCCTCTCTAACTCTTTTACCTCCTCTCCCACCTCCTTTCCCTCTCCCTCTCTACCCCTCTCTCTCTCCCCTACTCTATTCCCCTCTCCCACTTGTCCCCTCTCTCTTCCCCTCTCTCCCCTCTTCCCCTTCTCCTCTCTTCCCTTTCGCCCCCTTCCCTCCTCTCTTCCCCTCTCTCATTACCCTTATCACTCCCCTATACCGTCCCCTCATCCCTTCCCCTTTCCCCTTTTTCCCCATCTCCCCTTTTCCACTCTCCCCTTTCTCTCCCCTTCTCCTCTCTTCCCTATCTCTTCCCCTCTCTCATCTTCTTGCTCTCTCCCTTCACTCTCCTCTTTTCCCCTCTCCTCTCTTTTCCCCTCTCCCCTCCCCTTCTCTCTCCCCTCCTCTTCCCTCTCCTCTCTTCCCCTCTGTTCTTCCCCTCTCCCTCTTTTCCCCTATCTCCCCTCTCTCTCCCTCTTCCCCTCTCTTCCCCTCTCTCTTCCCCTCTCTTCCTCTCTTCCTCTCTCCCTTTCTTTCCCTCTCTCCCTCTCTCCCCCTCTCTTCCCATCTCTTCCCCTCTCTTCCTCTCTCTCCCTTTCTTTCCCTCTCTCTTCCCCTCTCTTCACCTCTCTCTTCCTCTCCCCCTCTCTTTTCCTTCTCTCTTCGTATATTTCTGTCTCTCCCCTCTCTTCCCCTCTCTTCCTCAGAGATGGAAGACCTCCGCGGTTTCGCGGATTTCCGGGATTTCTTATATTCACCGATTAACGTCAAACAAAATTCCAAAAGATGGGATGTATATGACAACAGTTGGGTGGTTCGAATCCCATTCTTATATGACCTTAGATGTAGCTAGAACATAAAACCTAAGCAAGAAACTGTTAGATTTGGGCGATAATACAATCACAACAAGGGTAGATGAGATCTCACTTCCGGTATTTTTCCGCGATTCCCTGACAATGCTAAACCTATGGGAGAATATCTGCATTTCCGCTTTTTTTCCCGGAGACCACTTTCATCCCTGCTTCCTCTCTCCCTTTCTTTCCCTCTCTCTTCCACTCTCCCTCTCCCCTCTCTTCCCCTCCCTCTTCCCCTCTCTCTTCCCCTCTCCCTCTTTCCCCCCTCAATCTTCCCCTCTCTCCCTCTTCTCCCTCTCTCCCTCTTTTTCCCCTCTCTTCCCCTCTCTTCCCCCATCTCTTCCCCTCTCTCTTCCTCTCTTTCCCTCTCCCCTGTCTCCCCCTCTTCCCCTCTCTCTTCCCCTCTTCCCCATCTCTTCCCTTCTCCCTCTTTTCCCCCTCTCTCTTCCCCCTCTCCCCCCTCTCCCCCTTCTCCCTCTTTTCCCCTTCTTCCCTCTCTCTCCACCTCGTCTCTTCCACCTCTCTCTTCCCTATTCCCTCTTTTCCCCCCTCTCTTTTTTTTCCCCACTCTCTCCTCTCTTCCCCTCTCTCTTCCTCTTTTCCCTCTTCCCCTCTCTCTTCCCTCTCACTGCTATTCTCCCTTTCTCTTTCCCTCTTCCTCTCCCCCATCTCCTCCCCTCTCTCCCCTCTCTCCCCTCTCTCTTGACCTCTCTTCCCCTCCCTCTCCCCCCTCCGATTGGTCGCCATTAGCAAAAGGTAAATTGTTGACAATCTCAGTGTAGGCAACGGTGATGTTGTATGCATATTCAAATGACAAATTAAAGACAGAAGGAGCAATTAAAAATGACATAAGCGAGCGAGAACATGGGTGAAATTGTTAAGGGGAAACTGTGATGCCTTTGACTGTGCTAAAAAGCGGTATATTTAAATGAAAAGACAACACTGTTAATAGAGCGTTTCCATTAAAATTGAAAGATTAAGCATATTAAAATAATTGTATTAAAATTCAGGAAAATTGGTACAGATGGTCTGGTGTTAATTGCTGCTTTGTTAATAGGATGTACATGCTTGTTAAGACAGTCCAATTGATTTTATTCTGAGATGCTGGGGGATGGCGGTCATACGCTGCTCGGGAGTGACATCAAGGCGCATGCGACACACTTGACAGTGACAACCAGAAGCACCAAAACCACATCCAGACCAGAGGACATCTACCACATCGATCTGCCTCGGGTACCAAATTCCACGTTCTGTCCTTGGCATGCATGGAATAAATACTGACACAGCTTCCGGGTGCATAAGGATGCCCCAGCATTCGTACTGTCGAACGGGGCCCCACTGACTGGCCGAATCTTCACGAAATGCCCGAATGTGTAAAAATGTATTGCAAGTCTGAGTGTGTGTGCCTGGGGTGCTTCGACAGTATGACAGTGATCAACCTTTAGATGATGTCTTATGTCTTCAATTACCAAGAACTTTGTCAATCTTCATTAATATATAACTAACTATATATAATCTTAACTAGCTATAAGTAATGATAAGTAGGATCTCTATCTAATTTCTGGGTTGTACTAGCTGGTCGCCTAGAATAGATAAAAGCTAATAGAATCATCTGTACTGATGAATGAAGCTTCAATTAATATGTCATCCTCTGATAGAACTAACTATAAAGGCTCTTGTACAAATTTATTACGCCTGATTAATAAATTTATTAGCTCAAAAAGTGATTATTTGTGTCTGGTTTTGAATTGTTCATGTTTCCGGTAACATGCGTAATTCAAAACCCTAACTACGGGCTCCATAGTGATGAATACCATAGATACTGTGTAGTGTAGCATTCTGTAACCTTGGGCAAAGTTAACTTCTGGTGGTAGATTTGAAAACTAGGCCATTCCTTACCTGACCCTTGATCAGGACAGACCCAAGTTTTGCTATATAAACCCCTCTTTCCCTTTCTCTTTGCCTCTCTTCCCTCCCTCTCTCCCTCTCTCTTCCCCTCTCTTTCCCTCTCCAAATCATTTCCTGACCAATCGCCATCTGATTGCAGACCAATCACCAAACAAATCACAAACCGGTTCCAACCCTTTTTTCCCCCTGCAAATTGTTGCTTTGGTCTCATCGAGGTTGGTGACTGATGTGGTTTGTGTTTTTTGGTCACAAAGCAGTTGCAAGCTTGTATCTGTACCTACTCCCTGTATCCTACATAAATCTCCACGGCTGCCATGTGAATATCTATTCATCAATTAGCCGCACAACCACTGTGCGAAGAGCCTGGGCTATTGTATATGTCATCTGACATCTGTGTCCGGTGTGTTCGCAGCTTAAATCAGTTAGTTTATCACCTTATATACTTATATACCGGGTACTTATTCCAAATGTTTAGTATATTATCAGTTTATTGTATTTGACAGAATCTTTCTTTAAATTTTAGGCCGAATTCCCACTTTGTGGCAGCTACATACAAGTACTGGGATGGCAGGTGGACCAAGAACAACAGACGATTCATCATTAATCATCAATGAGACCATTTAGACCCCTTTCAATGTTTGTAAACATTGTGTATGCGCGCACAGCTTGGCTGCAGAATGAACGCACACTGCCACTGAGTTTGCCGGTATGCGCAGTGCAAAACGTTTATTTTCTTCAAAATCAATAGAAATGCAGAACCCCAACCATATAAATTTAATATAATCTATTCGGTGAACATGTTTTCTGTATGTGTTCCAAGCGGTTTGTGTCTAGGTGGTGTGGTTTTAGAGATATTTCACTTTTTCTGTATGAAGATTGCTCACCGCCATTGACAATGCATTGAGTTTGCCGTACGCGAAGTGCAAAACGTCTATTTTATTCAAAATTAATAGAAATGCAGAACCCTAACCATATAAATTTAATATAATCTATTCGTTGAATATGTTTTCTATATGTGTTACAAGCGGTTTGTGACTAGGTGGTGTGGTTTCACAGATATTTCACTTTTTCTGTATGAAGATTGCTCATAGCCATTGAGTTTGCAGTGTGACGGTGTGTCATCCTGCAACCAAACAGCACGAGTACTGACCTAAGTACCCATGCTGACGTCATATGACATAGGTGCATAGTTCACCTGACACACACTTTCTCCTCAGATGAATTAACTAAGATCACATTCAAAACATAGGCTTTCATTTGATTGAACCAAAGAATTACACTAGGTGGTGAGATGTGTTGGCTATTTTTTGTAATTCTAAACAATACCAAAATGACCCATGCTGTTCACATTCAGAATTATTAGTTATTGACAAGGAACTAACACCAATACTAAAAATATCATACTATTTGAGCTAAGATAAAGAGAACACCTTGGATAAGTACAATATTACTAAAATTTATGGAATTGTTTTTCTTAGACTATACATGTTAACAATTATCTGGGGCAAGTTTTCCGATTCTTATCATTTCATATTTCCAATAAAAGACTAATACAAAATTGGTGTTTTTCTTCTTTTTTTAAAAATTGAGGCTGTATTTATACTGTCCATAGCATATAAGCCTGGGTACCCAGGCTTGTTTTCAATGCTGGCCAGTTGTAGTGTTGGTGTTATCTTACCACACAGTAGCTGCTGATAAGTTATTTGATTGCCTGCATTTCAGTAGCAGATAGATAATTGGTTGGTATGGTTAGTAGCCTATGTTAGTTTTTTTGGATTTTCTTGGCATATATGTATTTTATTTTGTTCTACTCTTATTACTAGACTAGTCTACTCCTATTTACATATCATAGGCTTGTACGTAGCTGTGTGCTGAGTAATCTGGCTACTCTTGGCATGGTTACCTTCCATTGGGCGTCCCACTGGTGGGCCGTGACATATCACATGCCCCTTTGCAGTGCAGCTAAGTGGGGGTTTCCTAGCCTAATTTGCACAGATATTTTTAGGTCAGTTTTTAGCTTTGTTTTTAGATTTCTTTTTAGTGGTAGGCCCTACTTTGTTTTATTATTTTTCATAAATTTTCCCATTTTGTTAATATTTAAAGAAGAGAAAGGTCTATGTATAATGAATGATATTTCAGTATTCCTCAAATTGCATATGTCAGCCTGTTCAGTTAGGCATGCCATAAAAAAACTAAGTGTTATCTGTGTTCAGGGTGATTCCATGTCAGCATATGAATAACAATGTCACTAGATGTTACATAATCATGTCACCAAATACTGATGTACTCACTGAATCACTACCATGTATGTCCTGTGAAATCCTAGCACAGTGCCTATAATAAAATAATCTATTTAATTAATAGAATGATCATCTACATCTTGTTTGTTTGTTTTAACTTGATTCCAGCCAATTTCTGATTGTGCAATTTGAACTACATAAAGTATACCAATCATACCCACTATTTATATATGCTATAGATTAAGTCCCTGTGTAAAATGACAGAAATTGAAAAGCCATTAGACTGCAACAACTGTCAAAATTAATAGTGTAGCAATCCAGATAAGACCTAGCTGTACTATGCATGCTTTAAACAAAAAAGTTACATCAAGTCGAAAATATTTGTGTAAATAACTTAATGCTAACAATTTAACAATCAGGTGATAATGACAAATGATATATTCAGATTTACCCTATTAGATAAAAGATTCACCCCATAGTTGTAGCAGGCCTATCTGTGCTTTTGAATAACAGCTATGTTTTTAAAACATTGCAAGCTGAGCTGAGAAGAGCCGTTAATTAGCAATAGGCCTACTACATGTATTTATTCTATCTCACAAAAATGTAGACCTATAGGGTGCTGGATAACTAACTTACATTAGAATGCACTTAATCCTACAGCGAATGACTTCATCCTATCTTTAAGAAGCTGGCATTAGAGGCCCAATAGGGCCTAGATCTGCCAGAAGGGCATCTGTAAGTTAATATGTAGGCCTAAGTTAAAATACCATGTAAATCAGTGCATGTTGGTTAATAAATGATATCAACAAAACATCAAGTGAAATTTCAATGAAACACAGGTAAAATAAAGATGACAGGAACAGGTAATTCTGTTGATTTACATAAGACATTTCCATCACTTCTGCTTCCAAAGTAAAGGGCTGGAATTTGCAACAAAGCAGATTTGGCATACAGGCAGCACACATACACTCATGCGTTTGTCTATATCACCAAAGACATCAGGTCTAGGTGGTCCCAGTTCACACATGGCCCTGGTGTGTCTGACCGGACGGAGCAAGTGGAGCACTTCCTCTGCGAACATACATATGGGTGCACCCCCACGGCACACCTCCATGGCGCACACATACCTGGCACACCTCCATGGTGCACATAGGCCTACATGGACACATACATGGCGCACATAGGCCTACATGGACACATACATGGCGCACATATGCCTACATGGCGCACATATGGCTACTTACGGACACATACCCCTCCCACACGGCAAGGCAGTCACAGTGTTCGGATGGCTCAGCATCTGATATAGTTTGCTGTGTGACCAGGTAGGATGAGCCTGGTTTGTTGGTCGGTTGTTGGGGTTTATGTCCTGGCAACATCTAAAATCATATCAAGACGGGGGAGGAGCATGCATATAATATTACCTGTTAGTCAATGAAATAATAAAAGAAGACTCTTGAAATAAATATTCATTTTGCATGCATATATATTTTTTGCAATCTAATATTCCAAGGTGATTAAGCTGGTTCTGGATGTAACTGTTGTGTCCCCTGCTTGTCCCATGCTAGTTAAATTAGGATTGATTGATTGATTGGTGGTTGCTTTACGCCGTGTCGGCAGCATAGGCCATATTCACGGCGAGAAATGTTTGTTTTTGGGTCAAACCATCGCTTTTACATGTAAAAGCAGACAATCAGTTATGTGCCAATAGACACTAATTAAATTAGAAAGCTCACAATCATATATTTGTGGTCAAGGGAAACAAATTCCCATAGAAAAAGAAAAGTTTTATTAATAATTGATAGAATCCATTTAGTGAACTATATAAGGTGGTACAGTCCAGCTGCCCTCAAAAAGGCTAAAATGTTTTCTTGTTTTACCTTAGTAAAAAGGTCATGCATACTGTCTGCAGTGTAGAACCGTTGGCGCAGGGCCAAACAATCAACGCAACTTAGTAAAATGTGTTTGTTAAATTAGGAAATATGTTATCCTGGAAATACCAGAGCTTCAGTAAAAAAACAGTTTCTAATGTTGCATGTGTAACGCTATTTTCTAATACCATGGCTAGTAATATAATTTGTCTACAAAGCTTTATGAAAAGAAATTGAAGTTGAAGTTCCATATTATTTTTGGTGTCCCCTTCTATTGCGTTACATCCTCAACTCAAAATTGGGACAACATAATGATCATATGCAAATTGTTTGTGCAGTGTATTTGTATACTTAGGGGATCACAATATAAAAATGAATTGGTTCATGCAATAAATTTGATTAAATAATTGTTTTGATTAATGAATCTGCACTTAGTGATTAATAAGTGCACTCTTAGGGCTGGCTACTTAATTGGTTCTGGTTTTTCTGATAAAATTCTCCACGTTCTCTGCGGCGGAGTGGTTAGAGTGTCTGACTTTTATCTAGGTCAGACTCCTAATCTGAGGGTCGGTGGTTCGATTCCCCGTGCCCCCAGCTCGGCAAATTTGGATTTCCACCGCTGTGTATAACTTACAGCGTCATCGGTCGTAATGCGAGCATTGCGCTTGATGCGTGGAGAGGAAGAGACCCTCCCCCCGCCTCCCCGGTCGTCGCGCAGCATTCGCACCTCGCGCTACGTCCGCCCCTCAGCTTTCTTCCTCCCCCTCCCCCGGGCCGCTGCTTTGGCACCTCACCTGCCACCGCCCTCCTGCCCTCCCTTATAAGGCCGCCCGCCGGCCTCCCTCAGTCATTCGCCTTCCAGCCCTCCTCCGCGCTCTGCCTTTTTCCTTTGGGTCTCCAACGACGCTGCTTCACCTCGGACCGCTGCATCCCCTCGGATCCCTCCAGCATGCCCAGACACGGAAAGGGAAGGGGCCGCAAGAGCTTCCGGGCGACCGTCCTGGCCACGCCGGTACCCTCCTCGGGCTCGCCGGGAGGCGCCTCACCACCTTCGGCCCCGGCGTCCCCCTCGGCGCCCTCGGACCGGCCCTCGGGCACCGAGACGGCCGCGATCCTCGAGGCCCTGCACCGCCTGACTACGCGCATGGACGCCCTCGAGTCGGGGGGAGCCCGAGGAGCACCGGAGCAACTTGAGGGCGCCTACATCATGCCGCCCGCCCCAGCGCCTCGGGCGCGCGCCACCGCCGGGGCCCGGCCCCCGCCGCCACCTCAAGCGACACTGCCCGGGGCAGCCCACCCCCACTACCAACGGTACAGCCGCCTCACCGCCCAAGCCGGGCCCGCTCCGCCCCCCGCATACCTCCAGGACGTGGTCAAGCAGCACACCCCAGCATCCGCGGCCGACGCCGTTCGCGAGATCCTGGCTTCCGCCGAGGCGCAATGCACCGTCAGGCGCCAAGGCATTCCTACGGATTACATCTTCCCCTCGGACCTAGTGGAGAGGGGTCCTGAACGGAAGCCGGTGAAGAGGGGCGAGGCTACCAAGGACGAGTACAACCTCGCCCTCCTCACCCTGGCCAGCCATCCAGCCTTCCCCGCCCACTCCGTCCAGGGCCTCCACCACCACCATCTCACCGTGATGAGGGACAACCTCGTGCATCCGTGGCCTACCGTCCGCCGTTATTCCGAGTCCATCTTCACCTGGATAGCGGACGGGAGGCTCCCCCACGGATGGCACGATCCAGTTGCCCTCAACATGCTGAGGATGGACTCCCTCACCACGCCCGCCGCCCTCACCCAAGCCGCCCCGGCAGCACCAGCTCCCCGAGGCGAGGATTGTCCCCGAGGCGCACACCTGCCCTGGGCCCAAGTCGACACCCGCATCGCCTACGACAGGCAGACTCACGGGGCCCCCTGCCCCGCCTGGAACCGCGAGCCTGCCTCGTGCGATCGGGCCTCCGTCGGGGAGGCCCACGGCGACGTGGGGGACAGGCACCGGCACGTATGCACCTACTGCACCAACGTGCGGCGCATACTGACGATGCACAGCGAGGCCGGCTGCCTCACCAAGCAAGCCCGTGAGCGCCAGACCCCGGCCGCCTCGGTGGATTTTTGATCCGCCGCCCCCCCCCTCCCCCCCCGGCCGGCCCGGTGGGCCCTCCCCGGCGCCTCACCCACACCACTGCCGACAACCCCGTGACCCCCACCGACAACGCCACAGCGACCACCGATCGAAACGCCGCCCAGACAGAGCCGGGGACCATCACCTCGCACCTCACGCCCCAGACACAGCCCAGCCTCACGAGGAACCCTCCCCAGACACCGCAGCCGCCGACCATCACGACACCGTCTTCATCAACCCGCCCGACCCGACCCCGACCTCCACCCCGCCCAGCCCTGAGGACTTCGCTGCCCCCCTGCTCAACCCTCGCCGGACCTCCTCACCGCAGCCCCCAGGAGCGGGCCTCCCCTTTTTGGCCACCTGCTCCCCGTCCACGTAGGCCCCGGACACATCATCACACCCAGACCTTCAACTCCGTGCCCCCGCCTCGGGCGCGCCTCGAGCCCTCTCCTCCATTTTGGTGGAGGGCGCCTCGGCACCCCCCCCCCTCACATGACCTCATATCACCACTCTGACATTTGCTCCTTATGAGCCCCGGATATAGCTTATTCATTGTTCTGTTGCTCCTCATGAGCCTTACTTGCTTTTTACCTTTCTACTGTTGCTCCTCATGAGCCTTACTTGCTTTTACCTGTGTACTGTTGCTCCTCATGAGCCTCCTCACTGTTGCCCTGTTACCCTCTGTTGCCAGTGGCGTCCCAATAAACGCCTCTTTTTTCCCACCTCCACCTTGCCTTCTTCCTTTTCGCGCATCGGTCGTAATGCGAGCATTGCGCTTGATGCGTGGAGAGGAAGAGACCCTCCCCCCGCCTCCCCATTCGTCGCGTAGCATTCGCACCTCCCGTGACGTCCGCCCCTCAACTTTCTTCCTCCCCCTCCCCCTCCCCCGGGACGCTGCTTTCGCACCTCACCTGCCACCGCCCTTCTGCCCTCCCTTATAAGGCCGCCCGCCGGCCTCCCTCAGTCATTCGCCTTCCAGCCCTCCTCCGCGCTCTGCCTTTTTCCTCCACCCACCCACCCAACTTTCTTTACTTATCTTCTTTCCTCCTTCAGCTGGGGGAGGGCTCCTCGGCGCCCCCCCCCCCCCCCCTCACATGACCTCGTATCACCACTCTGACATTTGCTCCTTATGAGCCCCGGATATAGCTTATTCATTGGTCTGTTGCTCCTCATGAGCCTTACTTGCTTTTTACCTTTCGACTGTTGCTCCTCATGAGCCTTACTTGCTTTTACCTTTGTACTGTTGCTCCTCATGAGCCTCCTCACTGTTGCCCTGTTACTCTCTGTTGCCAGAGGCGTCCCAATAAACGCCTCTTTTTTTCCACCACCGCCTTGCCTTCTTCCTTTTCGCGCATCGTTGAGGAGCGACTGTCACGTGAGAGGGGAAACCTTCAGTGTATTAGTAACACTTCAAACACAGTACAAACATAATTAATAACTACGCAGCAGTTTCAAAGGCGGTTACTCTGATGTCTGCCACTCAGTATTACTAGGATAATAGAATGGACTGGTTGTCTCAGTTTCAGGATATGGCATGACTGAGTGGCAGATGGAGTAATGGTGACGGCGAGACGGTATCCGAAGGGGGCGGCACTATTAAGTCACCATGAGTACACACGGAGATACACCAGACGGGATGGCCGATCGCCGTCTCCCGTTTTGGTCGATCATGGATTTAGAACCCACAGGTTCGAACCCTGGTTGAGTCAAACCGATGACTTAAAAATGGATACTTGTCGCTTCCTAGCCAGGTGCTCGGCATTAACAGGATAGGGCAAGGATTGGTTGGGGTCAGTGCCAGGATAATGTGACTGAGTGTGATATCAGGTCATGTTGCTGGCGGTCTGGTATCCCACTGGGGCAGCACTATAAAGTCACCATGAATGCACACTGTCACAAGTCGGTACCCGATTCGATAGGACCTTAGATGTTACAAGAACGTAAAACTCCAACAACTAACAACCAAACAACCTGCATCACTCACTGTCATGTAGATCTGAGTGAATACATGACATATGGTAACTATCCCATGGTTCGCCTGCACTCCAACATTTCCCTGGAAACCTGAACATATGTCTTTCATGCCAGTGGGATCTATCCACAGACCTCCCTCATATACATCAAAGTAAAACCTGCTAAATTAGTGGTTAGGGATAGTTCGCTACTCATGGGAATTTATCTTGGTTTGGCCAAATATGTGACAAATGGCAGCGAAATTTTATTTCACAAGATTGAGATTAAATTAGAAGGGGTGGTACAATCCACTTGTCTTTTGGAAGTCGTTTTGTTTGTTTGTTCTATTTAACGACGCCTCCAGAGTACATTGATTTTTATCATCAGTGATTGCACGTCAAACATATGGTCAATCTGACATATTTCTTTGGAGGAAACCCACTGCCACCACATAGGGTACCCTTAGGAATTCTAACACGAGGACGATTGGCTCTATTGAACCTTTTGTTGTTGTTTCTATTCACATAAGTCCTTATACATCATACATATGGGACTGATACAGGCGTAGGTTTGGTTGGTTGTTGGAGTTTTAGATCCTGGCAACATCTAAGGTAATTTCATGATGGGTACCGACTAGTGACAGTGAACACTCATGGCAACGTTATAGTGCTGCCCTACTTGGAGACCAGGCCACCAGCAGCATGACCTGATATCCAACTCAGTCACATTATCCTGACACTGAGCTATCAAGTCCTTGCCCATATCCTATTAATGCCGAGCGGCTGGCTAGGATGAACTCTTTTTGAATACTTGTAAAAGGCCTTCAACATCATATATATATATATAATGCACTTCACCGTAGCTTAATTTCTTTTAAATATTTCTTGCTTTAAATTCCAACATTTTTAATGGCGTGAGCTATATTCTGATTGTGGACAGTGAACATTTGAGGAAACATACTCCCAGCTAATCCCTCTATTGTTGGATTGCCACCCTCGTATTCACCGCAGAGCCCCTCCCCCCACCGTTAGTCACCCCCCCCCCCCACCCTCAGCCCCACCCCTATCCCCACCCCAACCCCTACCCCCACCACTACCCCAGCATCACGTGTGACGTCACGCTGTATCCGCTATGGGCGCGGGAGGTTGCCGTGTATTATGGGATGTCGCTGGTAACTGGATCTACGGCCTGGCGGGAAATTAGACAATTAGACTCTCCCTCCTTAAATCAGACGAGTAAAGCCCTCGTCATGGAGAAGCCGACGCCTCATAGACTTAACCACTAGACTCGCCGACTAAGATTCATGAACCGGGTATTTTGAGAATTAATTAATCGATGAGGCAAAGGTGTTTTAATTAGTGGATTACAAAGAAGCAAGCTATGCCGCGTGGTCTGTTATCAAATGACAACAAAAACTGACATGGTCATGAAGTGATCAGCACATGTTTATTTGATTTTTAACCTTTTTTTAAATTAGTAAATGTAATATTAATCATCAAACATGTTTTTTTTCATCACAAGGGCACCGGTCATCTGGACTTCACAATAAATGCGATACTATGTTTGTTTGATGGGGTTTTAAGTCCTGCCAACATCGCTGGTCATATCAGGACAGTTCCCGACTTGCAACAGTGCACAATCATGGTTAATTTATAGAGCTGCCGCGCTGGAAGACCAGGTCACCGGCACCATGACCCGATTTCCCACTCAGTCATAATATTATTCTGATATTGAGATATCTAGCTCTTGCCCTATCCTAGTAATGCCAAACGCCTTGCTATGTGGTGATAAGTAGTAATTGTGTAACTTATTGGTTTGACTCGACTGTCTGCAATATTATTGATTGAATAAAAAAATAATTTCAGCACTGCCGTACTGTGTTTCTGGATGTTCAACAATACCGTTAATCACATAGCTTAAACTACCCTGATGCACAGGTCATAATAGTGGAGACAAAGTAATAATAAGTATTAGAGTGTAGTCACAGACATGTCCATCAGAGAAAGGTAACAGGTAAATAATAACGGGCTATGAAGAGTTCAGCCGCAAAACCCCACAAACAGTGATAAATGACAATCCAAAAATTGAGAACGAAATCGGAATCAAACCTTCAAAGGGTTATTTTTGTTTACGTTACTATTTTTTTTGTTCATTGCTTCATAGTCATTTCATCACAAGAAATGCAGAAATAGTGAGAATTAAAATTACCTTCAGGTACAAATCTTGTATTTTAATTCAATTTTTGGATTGGCGTTTACAGGGTTTTGCGCATGAACTCGTCATATGTCGATTTGGCTTGCTCGCATTGTCAGTGGTTATGTAGGTCGGTGATGTGAAAGTGAATGGATTCAGGTATATTTTAGTCAGATGTAGTTAACCACTGTGTGACCACCTAATAGTAATAGCTGATGTATACATGTTATGCTGGGAGGTCGCTAAACAAAGAAATAAAGACACAAAGGATTCAGGTATGCAGAGGCCAGTAGAAGAAAATAGGTTAATGCAGGGTGCAACCTTACGCCATAATAGATTGGTTGGTTGTTTGAGTTTTACGTCCTGTCAACATCTAAGGTCACATCATTTATATTTCACTGTAGTTAGATACACACGGGAAATATTGCATCTAGAGCATGATTCAAACACTCATTTCTTGCCATTGCAGAACTAGTGCGATACCCATCAAATTATCTTATCTAGGCTTGCTGATGTAATCACCCTATCCACACCTACCTGTCTATATCATGATTCTGTGCCTGAGAAGTCAGTGCACACAACATTCATTCCCAAGGAATTGTACACTTTTAAAGGGTTTATATCCATTCATTTTCTTCTTTAAAAAAAGTATTGTTTAGATATGGTATTTATTCTGCCCATCGCGATTGGTCGTAATGCTCGCATTACGTTTGATGCGAGGGAAGGGAGAGACCCTCCCCCCGCCTCCTGCCGCCACCTCGCTTTCTCACCTTCCCTGTCATCCCTCCCTCAGCTTTCTCCCACCTCGCCACTCTCCCTGCCCTCCGGCTTTCTCACCCTCCCCGCATTCTTGCCTCTCGCTCCTTCCCTTATAAGGCCGCCCGCCGGCCTCCTTCAGCGATTCGCCCTCCCGCCGTCCTCCCTGCACAAGCTCGCTTTCTTCTACTTGGCCTTCACCTCAGGCCATTCTTCACATCGGGCCGTTCTTCACCTCCGCCCCGCCTCATCATGCCTGGACGCGGCAGGGGAAAGGCACGGAAGGGAGCCCGGATGACGGCCGCAGCCATCCCCGGCCCCTCCTCGGGCATGCCGGGAGGCGCCTCGCCGAGCTCGGTTCGGGGGTCCTCGCCGGCATCTCGGGACCGGCCCTCGGGCACTGAGGCCGCTATCCTCCAGGCGCTTCAACAACTCACGGACCGCATGGCCGCCCTGGAGTCCGAGGCCGCCCGCGAGCCCGAGGACACTCCGCCGCCTTCCCCGAGGCGACGGACCGCCCACATCACGCCGCCCAGCCCAGCACCTCGGGCACACGTCGTCGGCGGGGCGCACCCTCCCCCGCCGCCTCAAGCACCGCTCCCGGGGGCACTGCACCCGCAGTACCAGCGGTACAGCCGCCTCGCTGCACCACCGTCGATCGCTCCGCCCCCACCCTACCTCCAGGATGCCGTCGACCACACGCCGGCATCCGCGGCTGACGCCGTGCGGCACATCCTGGCGTCGGCCGAGGCGCGCCACACCGGGAGACGCAAAGGCATCTCCCCCGACTACCTCTTCCCCTCGGACCTCGTTGAGAGGGGACCGGAGCGGAAGTCGGTAAAAAGAGGGGAAGCCACCAAGGACGAGTATAGCCTCGCCCTCACCACCCTCGTCAGCCACCCGAGCTTCCCGGCGCACTCCATCCCGGGCCTACATCACCACACCCTCACCGTGCTCAGGGACAACCTCGTCTATCCCTGGCCTACCGTCCGCGCATACTCCGAGACAATTTTTACCTGGATCGCAGACGGGAGGCTCCCCCACGGGTGGCTGTCGCCCTGTCGCCCTGTCGCCCTGAACCTAGTGAGGGTGGAGGCCCTCACCTTGCCCGCCCCCCAGGCCGTCCAGACAGCACCAGTCCCCCGAGGCGAGGACCTTCCCCGAGGCGCACCGTAGCCCCGGCCCCAAGCCGACACCCGCATCGCCTATGAGAGACAGGCCCACGGGGCCCCCTGCGCCGCCTGGAACCGCGAGCTCGCCTCGTGTGACCGGGCCCCCATCAGGGAGGCCCACGGCGAGGTGGGGAACAGACACCGGCATGTATGCGCCTACTGCGCCAACGTACGGCGCATCCTCACGATGCACAGCGAGGCCAGGTGCTTCACCAAGCAAGCCCGTGAGCGCCAGACCCCGGGCGCCTCGGCGGATTTTTGATCCGCCGCCCCCCACCCCCCCGGCCGGCCCGGGGGGCCTTCCCCGGCGCCTCACCCACACCGCTGCCGACAACCCCGTGACCACCACCGACAACCCCCCAGCGACCACCGACCGAAACACCGCCCAGACAGAGCCGGGGACCATCACCTCGCACCGCAGGCACTCTCACGACGAACTCTCCCCAGACAGCACAGCTGCCGACCATCGCGACCTCCACGACACCACCTTCATCAACCCGCCCCACCCGACCCCCACCCCCACCCCGCCCAGCCCTGAGGACTTCGCTACCCCCCTGCTCGACCCTCGCCGCACCTCCTCCAGGGATCGGGCCTCCCCAATTTTTGGCCGCCCGCATCCCTGTCGCCGTAGGCCCCCGACCCAGCCTGACACCCAAGACCTCCTCCGACGCCCAAGCCACCGCTAGCGGGTGCCCCTCCCCCTGCTCGCCCGCCCCCTCGGGCGCGCCTCGAGCCCTCTCCTCCTTTTTTTTGGTGGAGGGCTCTTCGGCGCCCCTCACCTGAACACTTCAAGTTCCCCCGAGCTCACTGCTATAAGATACCTTGACCGCTCCTTATGAGCTTTCTTACTCCCTTGCCTTCACCGCATTGACTCCTGTATTTAGCTGCTTATTTTCCTTGTTCTTTGTATAGCTGCTTATTTTCCTTGCTCTCTGTATAGCTGCTTATTTTCCACGTTCTCTGTACTGTTGCTTATTTACCTGATGTTCTGAGGCGTTAAATAAAGCGCCTTTTTTCCCACCCCCGCCTTGCTTTCTTCCTTCTCGCGCATCAAGCTCCTTTGAGGGTGCTTGTTTTCATCGCTGGACAGCTATGAATCTGGTTTGATATGTAGGCATTGCATTCCATACCATTCTAATGCTTATAATTACACACATACAGGCAATGTACTTACATATGAGATTGTCTCAAAAGGTGCTAATCAATATGGGACAAAACTTTGTCCATTGTAACGATCAACATACTATCTGCTTATGCATTTGCTCAGGATAAACTGATTTGTTGTTTACACGGTGTTTCATAATCCCAATAGAATACATATTGATTTGAAGCAAATGTCCTTGTGTTTTCAGTGTAACCATTTCTGTGCTGTTTTGTGTAAATCATTACACTGTACAAAAAAAGAAGACTTTTCACCTTTTGAGACAGGCTCATATACATACACACGATAGGTTCAACAACCATACAGCGCATAGCTTGTACAGGATCCAACTCACGGCAACCAGTCTCATATTCGGGGGGAGGTGAAAATGGGAAATATTGCGTCAAGAGCAGGATTCAAACTGATGCTCCTTTCCATTACGGGGCTAGCATCCTAATCATTAGACTATCTAGGTTCCCTAATGCAATCACCCTGCCCATGGAGAACTGCCTATGCGGCTCCTTGTCGGAGAGGTCAGTGCAGACTGCTACAATATGTTATTTAGAATAGAACCTTGGCTTTGTGTTATTGGGTATTGCAGTGGGTGTGTAATTGATCAGTAGATACCCAGTCAAAAGGTCACGTGATAAGTCATCACTGGCTTAACGCCGAAACTCACCTCCCCCACACACACTTGTAGAGAACACTAGAGTGGTGCCCTCTTAAAGGACCACCCCTACTGCAGACAGAATGTGGTCGCATAACGGAGGTGGTCGCTGGTGAAAGGGTTAGGGATAGGCTTAGGGTGAGAGGGAGTGACATATTTGAATATCATATAATCATACTTGTTGGTTGTAAAATAACACATTAAGTGAGTAGAACATCACATCATTACACTCTTCTAAAATGTCCATTTAAATATTGACAAATGATACTTATCGGTATTAAAATAACACAGTAAGTAATGAAAACATCAAATAGTCACACTGTTCTGAAATGTCCATTTAAATATTGACAAATGATACTTATTGGTATTAAAACAACACAGTAAGAAATGAAAACATCAAATAGTCACACTGTTCTAAAATTTCCATTTAAATATCTCATAAACATACTTGTTGGTCTTAAAATAACAGATTTAGCAATTAAAACATTACATAATCAGAGTGGTTTTAAAATCTCCATTTAAATATCATATAATAATAGTTTTCGGTTTCAAAATAATGGACACATAAAGGGGAAAAGGGGTGGTCGTTGGTCACAATAGGCGGGTGGTCGTTGGTGAGGAGTAATTTGTAGTTAAACTATGTTGCGCATTGGAATACTAGCCATATATGGCCGGTGGTCATTGTTCAGGGTGGTCGTTTAAGAGGGGGATCACGGTATCTCTCTTAATCAACCCCCACTATGCGTGAACAATTCTTTTAACTGCTTTTGTCTAATTTTACTGCCCGCACGGCAGCAATGATGTCAGGACAACATTGGTGTGGTTGCAGAGTTGTCCTTTGAGACAGGTACTAGTGCATAAAGGAAGAACGCCGTGAATATGTTTCACCAAGCAACATACACACAAAGTAAGAAATCAATGAATATGCTTAACATATAGAATACATTTCCTACTATCTTCTAAGTTATATACGGGACGAAATAGTCGAATTTATAAGAGCGCTTGATGGCTTCCAGTGTTGGGTATCGCGGGTTCGAATCCCAGCCGAGTCAAGGTGATGACTTAGATAATATTGATACTTCTTGCTACCTAGCCTGACACTCAGCAATAATAGGACAGGGAAAGGAATGCGTGTCTCAGTATCAGGATAAAAACGCGACTGAGTAAGATATCGGGTCATGGTGAAGGTGAACTGCCCATCCAGTGGAGCAATTCTATAAATTTGCGATGAGTCCAAACTGTCACATGTCGATATCCCATCCTGATATGTTTGTTTGTTGTTGTTTTACGTCCTAGCAACATCTAAGGTCATATCAGGATGGGTACTGACTCGTGACAGTGAGCACTCAGGGATACTTTATAGTGCTGCCCCACTGGGAAACCAGGCCACCAGCTCCATGACTTGATATCACACTCAGTCACATTATCCTGACACTGAGCCAACCAGTCCTTTCCCTATCCTAATAATGCCAAGTGCCAGGCTAGGAAGCGACAACTATCAATTTTCAAGTCATTGGTTTGACTGGACCAGGGTTCGAACCCACAAACCCATGGGTTCGGATCCCCCGATCTCCCAAAACAGGAGACCGACGCTCAACTCATTCGGCCATCCCATCTGGTCCCCATCCTGATATTACCTTAGCTATTGCCAGGACGTAAAACAAAAAAAAACAAATAATCTGGGTTATTTCAAGTGCTAACCTTTAGTAGTACTGCAACTAATGTTTGTCTAACTGGCACGCTGCTTGCATAAATACAGGCAGTGGCTTCCTGCAGGGCTGCAGTAACAATGCACACGGTGTCCTCATTGAACTGAACTGACAATTCTATCCACATTCTATAAATAACTCTCATGTTATCAAATTCAAATAACTGACATGTTTTCAGCATACTGGTAGCATTTACAGAAACATTGTGAACTGATTACTGTGTATAATTTAAATTGTTCACACAATTCACCCAATATGATAAACACAGACGTGGGTAGATTAAGGTCCAGTTGATTGCTTCTTTGGTGTGCAACCAGTGGTCCACAAGTGGTGCATAAAAGACTGCGGTATGTGCTGTCCTTTCTGTGCGAAAGTGACAAGTATCAATTTTATAAGTCATTGCGTCCATTCAGCTGGGATTCGAACTCCGTACCTTCTGCATGTGAAGCCTGTGCTCTACCGATTCGGCTACTGCATCCGGTAGGTCAAGACTGAACAGGGCAGCATTCAGGGTACACCTCTGAGTCGACTCCAAGTCAGCTCTGCAACATCTTTTGGGCCTATTGGCATTCAGGAGATGCCTCGAAGATCTCTCGCTTTTCAGGTAGGAGGCAAAAAACGCCTCGAAAATGGCCACCAAATTCAGTGATTTCAGCCAATCAGAGCTGTTCTTCTCAATTGCAAATGCCTACCCTCTATGGAGGCAGCCATTTTCGAGGCAACCAACTGCTTTTGACATTCAGACTAGCAGGACATCCGGAATTTCTCTGAGACGCCTCCAAGGCTCACGCTGAACGCGGCCCAGGTATCACTCACTGCCTTGACTAGCGTTAACATGTAGGGCCTATCACTCCCCAAATTATCAGTGGGCGTTAATGCAGGTTCATTTTTTTGTGCAAATATCAATGGCAAGTTACATCTGGTCGGGCGATAATGGGGATTTAATCTTTACAAATATCAATGGCAAGTTATAACTGGTCGGGTAGAAATACCAAAATCCGTTTAAGTGAGGGCAACAATTTGGATGTGGATATCAGGTCATGGTGCTGGTGGCCTTGGCTCCCAGTGGAGCAACACTATAAATTCACCATGAATGTGCACTGTCACAAGCAGTAGCCAACCTGATATGCCCTTAGATGTTATCAGAACGTAAAACTCCAACAGCCAACTAATCCTTCTCAATCACTCGCTCCTGCGCCGGTCTGTCAATCAGCCTCAAATTACTGACTCACGATCTGTTTACCACATAACAGGACGTTATAGCCCTTCAGCCCCCCTCACCCCTCACCCCCCTCTCTCCCCTGCCCCCTCCCCCTTCCCCTGCCTCACTTGCCACAAAGCCACCGCCAAGCACAAATCAGATTAAAAGTAATGACATGACGGTAACAGTGTTGTTCGCTGAGGTCTGTTTTAACAAACATTATGAAACCCAATACCAGAAGGGATGGCCGCCTGAGTTCAGCATCCGTCTGCAGTCTTGGTAGGTCATAGGATTCGAACCCGCGGATCCGAACTCTGGTCGAATCAAAGCAATGACTTCAAAATTGATACTCGTCGCTACCTGGACTGGCACTTGCGATTGCTAGGATAGGACAATAAGCATTGGACTGAGGAAGACCACACTTGAAATTTCCCCTGCTTAATCAAATAATATACCAACCCCATCTTACAATTATTTTAAAACAACAACAAACATATATCCCTCACTCACTGATATCCCTCAATCATTGCCATCCCTCACTCACAGTCATCCCTCACTCACTGCCACCCCTCACTCACTGCCACCCCTCACTCACCACCGTCCCCTCACTCAATGACATCTCATCACCCTTGCAGTGTACATAGTTTCCTAATTCCATCATAATTTCTCAAGTTCCCTTATTAGCAAGGATCATCACGTTCACCTTGATGTGACTGAGTGGGGTTTTAGGTCCTAGCGACATCGGAACTCATATCAGGACAGTTACCTACGTGCGACTTTGTAGTGTCGTGGTAAATTTATACTGCTGTTTTTAATACTGGAATAACATACAAATGGTTGCACAACATGATCTGCCGTTCCGTATTGTCATTGAAACAACCACATACTTGGGAATGCCGAACGACCAGCAATGTAATAATGAATGTCATATTTTCTAATCTGTATGTGACTGAGCGTGGTATTGAACCAACGGCGTTCCACTCAGGAAATATGCGCTCTTACCTAACTGGCCATCTTGTACAGTATGCTAAGTCTACATTAGTTCCTTACTTCGGCACTATTGCGCCCTCTATGAGTGGACACGATGAGTACCTGTCTCTCCCCACCTTTCTTCGTTTGCTGGTGTTATGCATCCTAGCAAAACCCAAGGTCATATCGGAATGGGTACTAACTTGTGACAATGCGCACTCATGGTGATATTATAGCGCTGTCCCCCTCGGAAACCACGCCATTGGTACCATGACCCAATATACCACTCAGTCACATTATCCCGATAGTGTGCTGACAAGTCCCTTTTCCCTATCCTGTTAATACCGAGCACCAGGCTAGGTAGCGACAAGTATCAATGTTGTAACTCATTGCCTTGACTCGCCTAGGATTCGAGCGCCTGACCTTCTGCACAGGAATCCAAAGCTCTTACCAATTCATCCACCGCATAAGTTTTCACTACACATACATACACTCTGGTGTGTGTGGTTGTGCATAGAGGTGTTGGAACTGGAGGTTTATGGGTTAAAGTGCAAT